>JADLZK010011921.1:0-84984 GCA_015847255.1 Hyparrhenia diplandra | reverse complement strand
TTGATGCTACCTGCCTTGGCGACGCCTTAGGAGGTATGGTAATCGCATTACACGCACACGTTTTGGGCTGCTGCTACCCATGCCTGTACAGCCCAACAGGCCGAAAACACAGGTAAGATTATTTGAAAACATAATTGGTAAATAATGAGTTTTAAAGTGGCTAAAAGGAGTTCAGAGAGTGTATTTATTGAGCTTCTCCAACAGTTTCTGAAACCTCGCCCTAAAATATATAATACAATTTTGTATCATGAATAATCCTAGAGTATTTTTAAATCACCCCAACCATTTTTATATTCTTTCTCTCTTATACATTTGCATTAGGAACCTTGTCCTACTCCTTATTCTTCCCCACATCCTTTCACCTCTGAATCGGCCGATCCAAACAAACGTGTATAAATCGACGACTGGGTTGATTTTTTCCAAGTGCCAAAAGATTGGGATATGATAGGGAGTTCTTAGAGCAGTTTCATTCAATCTTGCTATTTGGATTATGTGCCAATGTTGAATGGTATGATGATGAAATGTGCCACATCGATTATGTGCCGATGTTCGGAGACACGTAAAAGTTTAGGACCAATGTTTAAAGTTCAATAACTAGGAGTATTTTCCAAAAATATTGTCTCCTTCACGCCGAAAATTGATTGAAACTAGACAAGCATCTTTGGCCACAACAATCTTTTTAAAAGACATATCAAGCTCTGATCTAATTCATGAACAACAAAGGGTGTCTTTTGTGATACAAATTTACAAATATGGCATATTCAGATTTTTAATAGCATGGTACGATGTGTTACTCTGACCACAACAGTGGCTCCATTAAACACTTCACCGAAGACTTCCATCAAAGCTTGGACTCAATAATTCTTCCATAGGAACGCCTCGCGGGTAGGTTCAAATCTTCCAATTGTGGATCATCAATTCTTGAGAAATATTCTTCCACTGCCTTGTCATGCACTTGTTCCAACAGTGGAGGCATCCACTGCAAGTCCCCCAGAAAAAAGACTACCATTATGAGATTATCTAAAGGTTGTATCGATAAAAATAAGATGACAGCAATAAATTTCAATGCAGATGTGCTAGATTTGAAATTATCTGAACCTTTGGGTTTCGATCTTTGTCTATTAGTAATGCCCCTCGATCCCCTGCAAGGGAATTGATGTTAGGTGCAGAGACATTGCTGTGCAATGACAACAAAATATAGAGTAAACTGTTGATGATGTCCAAACTTAATTACCTCATAGAAGTCTCGCTTAAATCACCCCGTAAAACATGGCAAACCATTCTATATTCCCGATATAAGCACTCGCCGGCAGGTTTGTGTTCTCCTTCTCTTATCTGAATTTAATGTTACAAAGCAAAAATGGAACAACTACGTTGAGATGGACACAACTAAGCTGGTAGGCTAATATAGTACAAATATATATATGAGGTGATTTCTCAAGAATACCGATGTCAGAGTAATTTTTCAGACTAGAAGGAGAAGCCTTTTCAAATATTTAATTGTTGCGGCAACCCATTCATCAGCCAAATTTGAGGCCACATGCACCTGACATAACAAATATGCATTTCTTATTTTTTTAGAACATAATAGGCCATAGCAACCTGCAGTTACCATAATAAACTCACAAGCGTGGATATAATTTCTTCAACTGTCCTTTTAGAAAAGCATTTGTTGATGATTTCCAACCTAGGATGCACCAGAGAATAATGAAAAAATTAGTAAAATTATAAATTATGCATATTTCAGTCATTAAATGTGAAACACTCTTACCTATTCAATGAACTGTTTCCTTTTAAGTGATGGCTGTTGAGCAAACTGATCGATGGTACTACACACAACAGATATATTGGACGTATCCACTTTTTAAGGGATTTTTCCAGCAATAGCAACCTCTAGGGAATTAAAAAATTAAAGAGTATTCATTAGGAATTGTAAACTGATGCCATCTAGATGACTTCAGTGAAGCAGGCAACAAAAAAAATTAAAGCGTACAAATGCCTTTTCAATAAGATCCGGATTTTTTTATCATGTTTCCAAACAATAATAACTACAAAAATAACGGCAAACATCCCAAGAAAGGTTTGGGCGTTTGTTAGCTGAGTTAAAACTTAAGTTACAAGTGAACCTACATCTGACTCGACAAAAATGAGTAGCCAGACCACATGCAAGCATTTCCGCAAGACCATCCAATCTTGCTCCAGCAAGAGCAACGTACTCTCCTGTGGAAAATTAAGAAAAAAATAGTTAACAAGATCTCCTGAGCTCCCTTTACCACCTACTTAGTACAACTATTTAACATTATGGAACAAAAAAAATATAAAACAAGAACTTGGTCACTCTTTACTTCTTGGTGTATGATTATATCACCGCAATGTACATAATTGCATAGATCATTTGCACATGAAGCACACTTTCTAAAACGTAGATTAAAAAGACGAATCCAGGGATGCATAATATTTCTGGACTGCTAATAATATCTAGCAATATCTATATCTAGATCTCCTATAAAGATAAACCCCGCTAGCCTAATTCTCTAGCACCTTCTTGTGCCACGCCATTCACCGTGCCCCACTACGCCACACTACCATCCTATGAAGCCATGTCAAGCAAGCCCACTATGTATGTCTCTTGCACTTCACCTTCTCAACGTTCGATACAAATCCTGCGGCAGTCTGCTAGGCATTCATTTCCTAATATTTAGTGGTTAACATTCTAACCCATTTATATTCCTCTTCCATACTCGTGGCAATGCGAGGTAATCCTCCTAGTTAAATACATGGCAATGACGACATGGCTACATGTACTTCAACTAAATAAATAAGAGAGATAGTTTATTTTTACAAAATGGAAAAAGAGGTATATGAGTGGCTAACCATAGAACCCAGGAAGCCGAGACAAAAAATATGAGGCCCCTACGCCCGGAAAGAGAGACCCGAGCTGTTTTCGCATTGCAAAAACCTGCATGAATATTCAAATTTTAAATGATCCATAATTTTAGCACATGAAATGCTATAATGTTCCAATAAAAGGTATCAATATCCTCCATATTCCAAATAAATGATCAAAAGCACTAATAGCATTCGTGAAGCTCTCAAAAAAGGAAATTTGAAATCTAGTCCATTAAACATTGAGGCATGCTAATCATCGAAAAAAGGTAATTAAAGGTTGTGATGTCGGATCTTTTTTGTGATGAATATTATACATGAATGTTTATATTCAGCAAAAAGCTTACACAAGTAGATCTCAAGTTGCATCATGACACGTGAACTTCTTGTCTTTCCTAACTACAATCCGCCTTTAATAGATATAAGTAAAAACAGAAGCAAAATTCATGGGCGGTCTCTATAAACTTATCTCATATGTCATCTAGATTCTCATTAATGTGCAAATGGACATTTACCCAAGAACATTTATCCTACGTGGCATGGGTCAGAAGGATGGGACCCACATGTTAGTGGCAAGGCTCCACCTTAAGAAATCATATCTTTTTCATACAACCTTGGATGAATATGATTTTTATATGGAAATTTTAGTTCTCGATGAGATATACAACTTCCGAAGTTTTAGTTTCATTTAAGAATTATATTAGTTTCAAACTAGAAGGTTATAGATCTCATCAACAGCTTTAATTTTTATGTAAAGATCATATTAAGCAGAGGTCATTTGAAAACGACACGGTTTTTCTAAGGTGAGCCATGCCGCAAACGCAGTGATTTTCATTTCTCATATCACTTCCACATAGGATAGCGGGTCGAGTAAATAGCCATTCAGACCTGGATTAGACCTGGTACACCTTGAGGGAACCAAAAATGTATTTTGGTACTTTGGGGACCTAGCCGCACTATACAATAACAACACAAAAAGAATGTCACTTGAGATTGGTTTTCTAGTACATACCGTATTATCAGTGGCAACTCGAAATCTTCCATGTAAAGAAACACCAGCACCTCCACCCATGACAATTCTAGTAAGAAGAGAAACCTATAGTAAAATTGTCTAAGCATTTAGATGCGAGGGACACATAAATGAGTATTTCAATGAATAAGAATGAATATGAAGGGGTGCAACTCACCTGAGGTTTGATATATGTGGCAATTATGTAGTTTAGCAAATATTGATCTCGAAAGAAATCAGCACCCCACTTCCAGCTTTCTGATTTAAGAATTAAACATACAACATAGTCAACACATTAGAATATTTGAAACATGTAACATGTAACATAAGATGGTAAAAAAAAAATATGTTAAGAAATAATTACGGGACAATCGATACAGCAGGGACTAGCTAAAGAAGTAGATACCATTATGTATGGAGCGGATGCAATCAGTAACATCACCTCCAGCACAAAACGCTCTTCCTTTACCCTGAAAACAAGTGATGCGGGCGTCAATATGCAATGTCAAGAACCACTAAGATCAACTGATGCTTTCCCACAGGTAGTTAGATTATAGTTATTATCATATCAATTTTAAATTAGCTAATAGAAGGAAATGAAAAACAAACTGAATTGAAGAAAGAAAAGCAAGTTAAAATATACTCTGTAGGGAATCTGAAGATGCTTTAAGGAATGAAGAGTTAGCAGATCACTGAAATAATAGCAGTTCAAATTTCAGATATTGTTCCCATCATTTTTCCAAGCCCTTAGCATGGCAGCAAAAGCCTCATTATCACCTTATATGTTGAATACAAATCACGTGCTTCTTCAAATCGGTATTTAGTGAAGTGTTTCAGAGCAAAATAAACACCTCTACCTCTATGTATCTACTACATCTATATAGAGAACCCCCACTAAGTAGTTCTCTCGACATGCAAGCATGCCACATAGGCAGCCCCACTAATGCCCCACTAACACCTTCAAACATGCAAGCATGCCACCTAAGCAGCCCACTAACGCCCCACTAACACTTTCAGCTAATGATCCAGCAGGTTAGTACTTTCTTATACCAAATCTATTCTTGCCACAAACTGAGAATTTTTTTGTGTTGTACATTAAGTTCCAAATATTATCCTTCACTGGTTAGTGACTCATGTTTTCTTTCATGAAGTTGAACATCTAAGATTATCATGACGCTTTTTATTTAGTTCATTACTAAAATTACTTTTGCATTGTTCTTAACTAGATTAAATTATTTTTGCATACTGCAGCAAGGCGCGGGGAATTCATCTAGTTATCTATCATGAGAAATCTAGCTTGGGAAACTCATGTTCTCTGTGACTGATTTACGGCATGATAATTTATATTGGAGCAACAGACCCATTTGGCATGGCCCTAAGTGGCTCTAGGTCCTTGCTATAGTGCACCGGGGAGCTGAAGCCAGTTAAGGCAAAAAAAAAAAAAAAGTGGTTTCAATGGCTCCTAGTTCACGTTCAGAAAAGCAGATCCATGGATGAGGAGCCAGAGCTGGTCAAAACTCCAAACTAAGCCAAATAGACTATCTATAATCTAAGTTTGAGCACTGACCACCTCAGCTATATATATATTTGAATTACAATACAAACACAGGAATAAGAGATACCTTCATAATCAACAATTTAATCAAGGCTCATCTTTCTCATAAGCAGTAAAAAACACCTTTTTTTTGTTTTGTTTTTTTTTTTTTGACCACGCCGTTCTTGCTGTTTTTCATTAAGCAGGGTAAAGCAAAACAAAGTTCCAAAGTACAAAGAGAGATGGCTCGGTAATAAGCATTACCGAGTCAACAACCTAGCTTCTACTGGATTCAAACCAAAGTATTACATCGAGACAAGCTGTGCAACCAAGAGGCCAGAAGCTCTACAACCCGGCGGAGGCCAGCAGGGCTGCAACGTGCCTGTTCCCGGCGCTGCACCAAGCCTCAGCTTCGTCCCTCATCGCGGACGCAAGCTGCATCGCAGTCCCGAAGCGCCATCAAAGGTCCTAGCATTACGCGTTCCTTCCAAAGGAACCAACCTACCAAGAAGAAGAGCGAATCAAAGCCCCGACGAATGGACTTGGGAAGGACTTTCCTCGTGCGTAGCCACCAAACCATGAAGTCTTCCTCTGCGACAAGGACAACCCGCCCTAGATGCAGTCTGGTCAGGATGATAAGCCAGACCTCTCTACTGAACACGCAGCCAAGCATGATGTGGTCAATCGTTTCACATTCCTGGTTGCAGAATATGCAGAGGTTGGATTCTTGAAGACCATCGCAGTAAAACACCTCAGGAGGCCCTTAATCTGCACCATGAAAGAACAATCATCTGGTACCTACTATTCTTAAAGTAAACATGGGAGTGTAATACTAGTGAACACTTAGCATACCATTGTGGAGGAGAGTGCATTCAGCTGCTTTGGCCTATTCAAAATAAGTGTCCGTGTTGAGCCATCTGCTTCTACCAAAAGCTAGAAAAATGGAGGGTAGGAAAAAATACTTTCAGTTCTGTTACAAACAAGCATTAAACAATTTAAAGCAAATTGAGCATACTAGAAAAGAAAAAAATACTAGCGACGTGGGAAAAGGTGTTTTGCCGTTATTACCAATAATCCTGTAGTTAATTAGTGCCTAAACGATGTCTGTCATTCGTGTATGGATCAGAAGATAAGAACTATATTGGCCCCATAATTTTTAAGTGGTCATCAATTAGTAAGGGTATAGGATGTATCTCTTCATTAGTGTTGAGAGCGTAAGCCATGGACGTCTTTTGTGTGTCTGCTGAAAAACGTTGATTACTATTGTTCTTAGCCTAAAGTTCCATTGAGTTCATCCAGGGAAGCACGGTAGCTGGAAAACCTGGGCTCCTGCAGGTGCAAGTGGCCTTTTGGCCAGCCATGGCTACGGAGGGCGGCACAGGGGGAGAAGCAGCAGGATGCAGCAGATGCAAGAAAGGGAGCAGGTCTGCATGTGGAGAGAAAGAACCTGGTCTGAATGGCCACCAGCAGCGCCACCGGCAGGCAGAGAGGTCATTTCCTCCTTCAAACGAGGCTACGAGCTAGCAACCGGGTCAAAGCCGGCACCAGCCAACAGGTACCACTGGCACTTTCACTTTGAGACAGATACTTTGCTTATGCTCAACTACTTAGTGCTGTTGCTCAGGATGACCGGATTTCACTCCTATTTATAGGTGATAGTATGGACAGTAGGGCCCTAGTATACTCCTATTCCTATGTATGCACGCAACTCTACTTTCATGGTTAGCAGAAACCTTTTTTGAACCTCCAGTTTACAATGCATTCTGATTTTCAACCAACTATGAAATCGATGCCTGGCGTCCTTCGACTATATTGAAATCAGACAGGGTCTTATAGCGGCTTTCAAAAGTGGTTTTCTATTCTCTAAAAATAGTAAACATATGCTTTAATCTCTAACAATTCACAACTACTACTTTGTCAATCAGAAAAATACGAAACTAGTACTGTGTTTTTGTAGGAAATGCTATCCTGTCTGAAACAACATCTGGTTTTGATGCTGGCAATTTCACTACTTGGTTGGTGACAAAAATCGAAAGTAAACATCACTTTTGCCATCATTGTGATGCCAACGAAGCTAACTGAACCAGGTAAGTGTGCAAGGCAAATGGTGCCTACGACCCTGCTGGCGCCAACAGCCCATACCATTTTTTTTTTCCTCGTGCCAGCAACTATGCACACCTCTGTGTTCATGGTTGTCCACGGTTCAAGCATGAAGAAGAACGAGATCACTCTTGGAAGACGGAGCAAACCTCTGGGCACATCGGGTAATATGTGTTAACTAGTTTCTGGTATCATATATAAGCAACGTGCCCATGCATAGTGTCAGCCAGGTGGCCAGGCCACACACCCAACACGCACAATTTAAACGTACATCGAGATACATATATTGCAAAGGCAAATACACTGGTGTGGTCTACTAGATTGTCTCTTTTTTTTTTTCTCAAAGAGCGCAGGAGAACTGCATGTCATTTCATTAAGGTAGATAAAGAAGTTAAACAGGTCCAAGGGACCCAACAGTCCAACACCCACACCCCACACCAAGGACTCTTGGTTACAGACTCGCCATTCAAAGAAAAGAGAAACAACCAAAAGCCTAGTCCAAGCATTAAGCAGCAGAAGGAGCAACCTACTATATTGTCTCTTTTAGTGCCACATAATTTGGACTCCACTTAATAGACAGGTTAAAAACAAGATGTCCCACTGCTACAAAAATGATTGTACGAGACACTAATGTTTTTTTTTTTTTTTGAGGTCAGCAGTTTTTGTTGACCGTCTCTTCAAAAAATTTTCTGACACAAGCAATTTTAAGAGACGAATGAACTTGATTTTCGGACACAAGCATCTAGAAATTGATTTTGAGAGACCCAACACAATATATCAGAAATTTACAGAGGCGGCCATCTAAGAGGCACACCTCTAAAAATCAGTTTCTAGAGGTGGGCTCAGAAGACCTACTTGTGAAACGATGCCCATGGACAAATACTCTCTCTCTCTCTTAGAAAAACAGAACCCCAAAACTCTCAAACCCTAACTGGCACCCCATTTCACTTGGTCGTCTGCACATTCTTTCCCCTCTCCACCGGTCATTGTCTGCACACCCAACTCAACTATATATCCCTTATTTATCTGTCTATTGGATCCTCCCACACTAGCCTCTCTTTCAACGATGGCAGTGTGGACACGAAGCACCATGCGGCACACAGCTCCCCTCGTTTGGAATCATGGGCGTGGTCTCTATTGGTCACACAGTATCCCTAGCTTCCATTTTGGAGAGCTGGTCTCTATGCAAATCGTCAAAACATCATAATTAAACCAGTCGGTTGGTTTGTGACATTGACTGTGTACCAAGAATCTGTCAAGAGCATCATGATAACTTATTTTCCTTAATCATCTAAGATATCAGCTTCTCTATGTACAGATTCAGAGTTCCATATCAGCTATGCATGCATCAGTTTCCATGTTGGCAGTGAAGGAAAAGTCAACTTGAGGGAGGTCGTGAGCCCTCTTGTTTTCATGGGTAGAAAACCAAAGCATTCAAATGTTTGGAGACCTAAGAAACATACTTTTTGGGCAGAGGACCTAAATGTCATTCTGCTTGCATCGATCAGCTGTTGCATCCACCCCAACCTTATTTGTCTATAGGATCCTCGCTCACTAGCGTGGATGGGCATACTTCTTGGGCTGGACATCCATGGCGGGCGCCAAGGAGCTTTGGCACGTGAACGTCCTGACCAAGATCAAGTTTTTTCTTCTTCTTGTTTCCTTTGCACGGGCCCCTCTGGACCGCGAAAACGCTGGCACCGGCATGGGCTGCAACCAAACGCGAGTTTTGCCTTCTGCGATCAGCTAGATAAGACCACCAATCATCTGCTATGCTCATGTGTACTCTCTCGTGAGGTTTGGTATCCCTTGCTCCTCACCATGGCATTGATTGCCACCCCCACAGCAGGACTCCCTCCTACTGGACTAGGGTTGTCCAAAAAAGAAGCAGCTCCCCGCAGACGATTCTTAGAAGCTTCGATTCCCTGGTCCTGCTTGTTACTTGGAGTCTATGGAAGCAGTGCAGCCGGCAGACTTCCGTTCACCATTTGGTGTCTCCGCACGACCCAGCCAAGGCCATACTGATGAGGCAGCCACCTGGATTGGTGTGGGCTATGGCTGTAGCACTGCTCATAGGGCTTGTTGCTTGAAGCGCCACGCTTGCTCACCAACGTCACGCAACGGTTCTTCCTTTAGTTCAAAGGCCTAATGGACATAACGGAATCTGCACTCATAATGCCTAACGCAAATTAGTCCTAGTTAAGCACAGTTATATGATGAACGCCTTTCAATCAACAATACTTTACCTCAAAATTGTATAAACAACACACGAATATGTTCAAATGTGAAGATGCATTTGAGATAATTGTTTGGGTACCGTATTTGCATAGTCCACGGGTACAATATTTGAAGATCCAGGCCGCGCCTCTAATGCTAAAATAACAGCATCAAGTTTGACCCAGTGGATCTCTTTTGAATATTTGAAAAACAGTACTGGGACAAGAACACTGAAAGCACGGCAACCTACCGTAATGTTTATGCAATTGATGAATACAATGTCGGAATTCTTTAATCTCCCTTTGCGGTGGCCGGTAGATGATCGCCTTCCTTGTAGTTGTATGTGACTGGTGCTCTTCTCAAATTCTTTGAGGCTGACCAAGTGGGTATTGTCTTCCACCAAGCTTATGCCCACAGTTTTTTTTTTTTTTTGCCTTTTTCCGTGATTTTTGAAAATTGATTTGTAGGGGTGGCTCAATATTCAGCCGCGCCCCTATGAATCTTGAACCACCCCTACAAATCAAGCATTTTAGCCGTGGTTGCTTAGTGACAGTTGGCAAAACCGCGGGTACATATCGCCTAGAACCATCCCTACTAATGATGACTGACTTAGTATCAAATTCTTTGCTCCTGACCAAGTGAGTCTTGACTAATTCCTCCAAGCTTATGCCAGAGTTTCGGGAAATTGCATCTTCTCTAGCAAACCAAAAGTGTGTGTATAAAAAGCTGGTGATTGTAGCAATGTACATTGGTTGTGCCCAGATATATATAGCACACAATGTAAGTTTTGAGCAGCCAATTTTTATTGTGGTTGCAACTGTTAGATAGGTCTTCTCTATGGCCCTGTTTGGATGCCAGGGTTAGAGTTAGTTTGGGTTAGATTTGGCCCATCTAACCTCAATCCAAACACCTGTTTGTGTCATTTGTGAGTGAGAACTGAGAAGAGACCACACAAAAAAGGTGGCCACACTAGATCCTATTGAAATGATGGTTTAAATGAGACAAATGATTGGAAAAGTGCAATTATAGTCAATCTAACCCTGTCATCCAAACAACCCATGGGTTAGAGTTAGTCGAGGGTAGAGTTAGAGTTAGAAAGTAACTCTAACTCCACATCATCTCAATCTAGGATAGATTTGGAGAGCTGATGATCTGTATGCAAATCCGTCAAAACATGATAATTTAACCTGTCAGTTAGTTTGCGATAATGCATAAGAGTCAACTTGTAACCAACTGTTGAATGAGTATTCTGGACGCACGAGTTTCGAAACGAATGGGAGACAATTAAAAATGCAGTAATTACAATGCTATAGCTTATCTGTATCGATCGCTGGACGAAACAAAACAAGTTGACAAGTTACATACTAACAACTTGGAGACGAGTGCACGTCATGCCATGGAGCAGTGAATCTGTACATATAGAGAAACTGGTATCGCTGGGAAATTTTGAGCGGCCTATTTTTATTGATGCTTGGAACTGCTAGGCAGGTCTTCTCTCTCTCTCTCTATATATATATAGTCTACGTCAGCTCAATCTTGGATAGATTTTGGAGAGCGGGCCTCTATGCAAATCGGTCAAAACAGGACAAGTTAGCATGGTGGTTTGCAACATTCTGTGTGCCTGAATCTCTGGGAGCATCAACGTGACAGCATCATCGTGACAACTTATTTGCTTTACTTAAGTACGGTATCAGCTTCTCTGTGTACAGATTCATAGTTCCACGTCAGCAATTCATGCATCAGTTTCCACATCAGCGATGCATGCATCAGTTTCCACGTCAGCGATGCATGCATCGGTTTTCAATTGGAGGGAGGTCTTGAGTTGTCATATTTTCGTGGGTAAGCTAAACAAAGCAAGTGGACTAAAATGCTGACTCTACCTCTTTGCTCCAAATGTCATTTTGATAGGTTGTGCGGCCACAGTATCTGCTGAGTGCATCTCACGGCACCTTGTACTTTCTTGAACTAAAGGTATCATTTTCTCTATATACATATATTCATTGCTCCATGGCATGGCGTGGCCTTCGTCTCTGAGTTGTCAGTATGTAACTAGCCAGCCTGGTCAGTTTAGTCCAGCGATCGATACGGATAAGCTCTAGCATTGTATAACTACTGTATTTTTAATTGTCTTCCATTTGTTCTGAAACTCATAATACTCATTGAGCAGTTGCACTACTATAGAGAATCCTTCATCACTGCCACCAGCATCACTACCGGAATTTAGTCCACCGGCAGTGATGAACCACGTCCGGCGGTGATGAACTGTTCAGGCGCGGGAAAATCAGAAAATTCATGGACCTAGCGATAACCGGCGGTGCAGATTTACATCACCACCGGGTTGAATAGTACCCCGACAATGATCTCAATGGACAAAGATGACTGTCGGATTTGAATAAGAACCGATAGCAATTTCAAGACGGTAACAGTAAAAACAAATGATAGAAAAAAAGAAGATTCACACGCATCAAACTAAGAAACGACTGGTTAACTATAACATACTAGAACACAGATCGCTGCAGGGTTTGAAACAAAAACCCATTTCACTTGGTCGTCGGCACATTCTTTCCCCTCTCCACCGGTCATTGTCTGCACACCCAACTCAACTATATATCCCTTATTTATCTGTCTATTGGATCCTCCCACACTAGCCTCTCTTTCAACGATGGCAGTGTGGACACGAAGCACCATGCGGCGCACAGAAGATCCCCAGCTCCCCTCTTTTGGAATCATGGGCGTGGTCTCTATTGGTCACACAGTATCCCTAGCTTCCATTTTGGAGAGCTGGTCTCTATGCAAATCGTCAAAACATCATAATTAAACTAGTCGGTTGGTTTGTGACATTGACTGTGTACCAAGAATCTGTCAAGAGCATCATGATAACTTATTTTCCTTAATCATCTAAGATATCAGCTTCTCTATGTACAGATACAGAGTTCCACGTCAGCTATGCATGCATCAGTTTCGATGTTGGCAGTAAAGGAAAAGTCAAGTGGAGGGAGGTCGTGAGCCCTCTTGTTTTCATGGGTAGAAAACCAAAGCAAGCGGATCAAAATGCTGACATCACATTTTGTTTCAAATGTTTTGAGACCTAAGAAACACACCCTTTGGGCCGAGGACCTAAATGTCATTCGGATTGCATCGATCAGCAGATGCATCCAGCCCCAACCCAACTATGTCTCTTATTTGTCTATAGGATCCTCGCTCACTAGCGTGGATGGGCATACTTCTTGGAATGGACGTCCATGGCAGGCGCCAAAGAGCTTTGGCACGTGAACATCCCGCCCAAGATCAAGTTTTTCTTTCGGTTGCCTTTGCACGGCCCCTCTGGACCGTGGAACTCTGGCACCGGCATGGGCTGCAGCCAAGCGCAAGCTTTGCCATCTGCGATCAGCTGGATGAGACCACCAATCATCTGCTATGCTCATGCGTACTCTCTCGTGAGGTTTGGTCTCCCTTGCTCCTCACCATGGCATGGATTGCCACACCCCCACAGCAGGACTCCCTCCTATTGGACTAGTGGTTGTCCAAAAGAAGCAGCTCCCGCAAACGATTCTTAGAAGCTTCGATTCCCTGGTGCTGCTTGTTACTTGGAGTCTATGGAAGGAGCGCAACCGGCGGACTTCTGTTCACCGTTCGGTGTGTCCGCATGACCTAGCCCCGACCATACTTGACGAGGCAGCCACCAGGATTGGTGTGGGCTACGGCTGTAGCACTGCTCACGAGCGGCGGTGCCGGACATCTACACGCGAGCCGGACACAGCCACTAGCTCCGTCGGGCAGGTTCCCCAGCGATGGACGGTGCTTCTAGCGTTCAACCATGACGACCGGACCGACACCTCCACAGCAACGGCGAGGCCAGCGCACGGGACCTGGAGCTAGGGGATAGAAACGATGGTGCCGACCCCAACGTGGTTCAGATCATTTCTTCGTCTCTCGATGCTTGTCAAGACATCGAGTCTTATTTAGACATCATTTCTTTGTTTTTTCTCTTTCCTCATTAAATCAGTTGCTTCATCAAATTTTTGCTTATGTGGCAAGTTCATTTAATTCCTATAGAAACCACCTAGATTTTGGGTTGGAAGTGCCTTAAGGGCACTCACAATGCAAACTCTACCATAGAGTCTAAGCGTATTTATTTCATTCATATTTATTGTAATTCGCTGACGTGGCGCTAATGTGGCAGTATATTTATGGAACAGCTGGGGAGAAAATTAAGACTCCAAGTCTTATTTAGACTCCAAGTCCACGATATCCGAATTAATAAATGACCACAAACTCTACCATAGTCTGGGTTGGGAGTGCCCTAAGAGTCAACTTGTAAGCAACTGTTGAATTAGTATTCTGGTCGCTCAAGTTTCGAAACGAATGGGAGACAACTAAATATGCAGTAGTTACAACGCAAGAGCTTATCCGTATCGATCGCTGGAAGAAACTGAACAAGTTGGCAAGTTACATACTGACAACTTGGAGACGAGTGCACATCATGCCATGGAGCAGTGAATCTGTACATATAGAGAGACTGGTATCTTTAGCTCAAGACTTCAAGTACGGTATCGCTGGGAAATTTTGAGCAGCCTATTTTTTTGACGCTTGGAACTGCTAGGCAGGTCTTCTCTCTCTATGTATATATAGTCTACGTCAGCTCAATCTAAGATAGATTTTGGAGAGCTGGTCTCTATGCAAATCGATCAAAACAGGACATTCCGTGTGCCTGAATCTCTGGGAAGCTTTACTTAAGTACGGTATCAGCTTCTCTATGTACAGATTCATAGTTCCACGTCAGCAATGCATGCATCAGTTTCCACGTCAGCGATGCATGCATCAGTTTTCAATTGGAGGGAGATCTTGAGTTCTCATATTTTCGTGGGTAAGCTAAAGATAGCAAGTGGACCAAAATGCTGACTCTACCTCTTTGCTCCAAATGCGTTTTGGAAACTCAGAAACATACTTTTTGAGCAGATGATCTAAACGCCATTCTGATTCCATCAGCAAAGACAAAAATATCTAGCAGTGGGCCTATCGTTTTGATAGGCATGGCGTGGCCTTCGTCTCCGAGTTGTCAGTATGTAACTAGCCAGCCTGGTCAGTTTAGTCCAGCGATCGATATGGATAAGCTCTAGCATTATGTAACTACTGTATTTTTAATTGTCTTCCATTTGTTCTGAAACTCATGCGTCCAGAATACTCATTGAGCAGTTGCTTACAAGTTGAAGATTATGCATTGAATATACTGGCTAGGCCTTTCAATCAGCAATATGCACCTGTTTTTTGAGTGCCCCTTCAGTCTTTCCTGTTGGAATATTATTGGTGTGACATGGAAGAGGTCCCTCCCCCCACCCCCTTTGATATGGTGATTTAGTCAAGACTTGATTTTGGAAGGCCCTTTTTTTCAGAGAGGTCATCATTTCAGCCTGCTGGTCAATTTGGTGTATGAGAAATGAGCTTATTTTTTTATGGAAAAGCTTGCTCAATCAATAACTGGAAAAATCACTTCAAGGAGCACCTTGGACTGATTTGCATCAAGTCCAAAGTTAGCCTTGCAGGCCCCCACAAGTAGTGGTTGGAGAATATCCATTAATTGTTTGTATTTTCTTTTTTGAGCGTTGACTGCTCCAAAATTTGTTTTTGCTTTCAGCACCCCTCGTGCGTACTTTTATTTGGACTGCACTTTTATTAAAAGAAAAGATTAAGTGGGGAGTTTTCCCCACTAAATCCCTCAAAAAATCAACAATGAAGTCTTACTAGGCCTTTCAATCAGCAATATTTTACCTCCAACCTGTATATAAGCAAGCGATATGTCCAAATGTTGAACATGTATTTTGAGATAATATCATGTTGGGGTACCGTACTTGCATAATCGACGGGTACATTATTTGAAGAACACCTCTTATTCTGAAACAAGACCTCAAAAACGATGGGGACATGGTGCATGCATCCTCAAATTCTTTGCTGCTGACCAAGTGGGTCTTGACTTCCTCCAAGCTTAATAAGCCCATATAGTTTCGGCAAGTTGCATCTTCCGTGTGTGCTTCTCTGACATGAGACATCTATGTATCAGGATATATAAAACTGGTGTGACCGCTCTTCTTATTCAGAAAATTTGTGCAAACATAGCCAAATTTATGTTATTATTGAAGAACTTTTATTAATAAACCAAGCCACGACAAATGAATCCATATTTGTATAAATTTTTTGAATAAGACGAGTGGTCAATCTGTGTCAAAAAAAGTCGATTGTCTTATAATTTGTGATGGATTGAGTACTTGTCTAATAACTGATATTACATTGGCAATGCCCAGATATATCCTACAATAGGCACCGGAAAAGTTTGAGCAGCCTATTTTTTATGACGGTTGGAAGTGCTGGGTAGGTCTTCTCTATACATATAGTCTACGTCAGCTCAATCTAGGATAGATTTTGGAGAGCTGGTCTCTATGCAAATCGGTCAAATCAGGACAAGTTAGCACGGTGGTTTGCAACATTCTGTGTGCCGGAATCTCTGGGAGCATAATCGTGACAACCTATTTGCCTTACTTGTGTAAGGTATCACCTTTTCTATGTACAGATTCATAGTTTCACGTCAGTGATGCAAGCATCATTTCCCACGTCAGCGATACATGCATCAGTTTTCAAGTGGTGGGAGGTCTTGATTTCTCATGTTTTCGTGGGTAAATTAAAAGAATGCAAGTGGACCAAAAAGGTTGACAATAACTCTTGCTCCAAATGTGTTTTGAAACATCAAAAACATACTTTCTGAGCACATGATCTAAACGCCATTCTGATTCCATCAGCAAAGACTATAATATCAACGTAGCAGTGCAGTGGGCTGTCGTTTTGACCGGTTGTGCGGCAATAGTTATCTGCTGAGGGCAATACTTGTACTTGAACTAAAGGTATCAGTTTCTTATGTCCAGATTCACTGCTCCATCGCTTGGTTAGTTTAGACCACACCAATCAATACGGATAAGCTCTAGCATTGTTACAACTGTATTTTTAATTCTCCCATTTGTTTTGTGAGTTTGGAATACTCAGTCTGCAGTTGCATACAAATTGAAACTCATGCATCGGTAATACTGAAGTTTGTCACTCACAGGAAGAAATGGAAGGTATATAGTAGGAATGACCAAAACCCTAGTTCACGTCACATTGAACTACAGAGGTATGCTCCTGTAATGGTTGCCAATGCGGCCTGACTCTCTGTCATATCCAATTTATAGAACAAATTGAATAATAGATTATATGTGTGCCCTAGGATCAATCGCACACATATAATGACAAAATTAAAGGAAATAGTATCAACCGAGTGCCTTATTACATCACGAACTGTATCTCATACATAAATATCATAAAAAGTCTTAACAATAATATAGAAACTAGCTAAGCTTCAGGGCACCTTCAACTCCACAGGGAAGATCGACTGGTTGACACTCAAGCCTAGTAGTCATCTTCGTAGGGTTGATAACCATGGCCATCTGTACCCATCCGGGATTTTCCAAAAATGAAATATAAAGCAAGCGTGAGTACACAACGTACTCAACAAGTATAACATGGGTGTAAATGAGGCTCAAAAAGTCGACATCGGTTATACAAATGTAAGCTTTTAGTAATTCATAGCTTTATTTATTCTAATCATTCTAAGTTCTGCTTAGGCACCATTTATTCCCCAACAATTAATTAAGATCACCACTGTTCAAGTATCACCATTATTCACCATTATCATCATGTTACATTTATTCCGTGAGTTTTCCGGGCCGCTCATAACCGTGAGCACGGCTGTTATAACAGTTTTACTCTGCGCAGAGGTGTACACTTTCACTGTGAGTTATGATTTCCAAATGTAAAGGCTCATGACTTCCATTACACCGAAAAATCATACATAGCCTTTTGAAAGATTATCTAACAAGTTGGGAGCCGCTATAGGATTCGAGAAGGCGGAGATATAGGACCAACCTTCCCGGTGGCGACAATGACACGCAGCCTATACACAAAGAGACAGGGACCGCACTATACCCAACTGACAACCCCCTTTTGCGCCACAAGGGTAACCCCCAACAAGCTAGACAAGAGCTTTCTAATCAACTACAGTCGAGCCACATGACCCTCCCGGTTATGCGGTTTTCCCTTTTGCCCGGCGAATCGGTCCTTATGGAGGGCCAAGAGCATCAAAAGAGCTCTCTCGCCCTGTTGTTTCATTATCATGTTCACCATCACCAACATCTCATAAATAAGTACTCATCATTGGGTTCATTTAACTTTATGTTGAGCGCTAGCAAACTACCCAATGCATATATCCCAAGGTAACAAGGAACAGATAACAAATCTAGGACAATCCTTAAAGCAAATTAATTAAACTCATGCACATGAAATAATGGTTAAAGGTGAATAGGTCAACAAGGTAAAGCCCAAGCTATACTTGCCTTCAACAGGTGGTTGTTGCTGGTCTTCCTGGTCCTCGTAATACTCACTGGTCACCGTATCTGATCACCCGACAAACTGATCACCTTCTACTCAAACACCACGCAACAACACGCAATCGGAATCATTCATGCAAAAGCAAACAAGCCTATCATTAGAACATTGCACCAACAGTACGGAAATAAATTGAAAAGTTTCATAAATCATTCTACGATTTACTACGATCACGGATATAAGGATCACACGAATCGGAGCTAAATCGAGCGAAGTTTCTGAAAAAACAAGACTAACTAATGCAAGGTAATTAATTAAATCTAACTACAAAAATTAACAGTAGTAAACTGAACTAACAGTGCCATAAACATCTAGGAAATTTAACTACGATCCTAACGCAACTTGAACGGATCGATTTGGAGTTAAAACGTGAAAGTTATAAGCAAAAAGAAAATAATGGCAGTTCTGTAAATACTGAAAACGTAATTTGCAACTGAACAAGAGGAATTACACTTTCCAGCGGTCAACGCGTAATCCCAGAAACAGCGCAAAGGACCGTGCTGCGATCATTAAAACCTGCAGGGGCTTTTATGCAAATCTGACACCGAAAGGGTATCTTTGATCCCCGGCCGTCGGATCTCGGCCGGGTGCCCGAGATTAGATCGGGCGAGGGGAAATATCCCCACCGCGGCCGGCTCACGATGCCGGCGGCGGCGGCAAATTTGCGCTTCGGCGGCGCCCGTCCGGAGGAGTTCACAAATCCACGAGGCGGACGCGTTAGGTTGGTCTGGTGGTACTAGGATGACGTTGGCGCGAGTGCGACCTCGTCCAGATCGTTCGTTAGGCGGCGAACGCGCAGCCACGCTGGGCGACAGCCATGGCCGGCGGCGGCAAAGTCGCCCGGCGTGCTGGACCCCTCGGGCCTAGCGCCCCTGTCGGACAAAACAACGGCGCGGATGGATAAAGAAGTCAAAGCGGGCTCACCGGCGCGCATCGAATCCGAAGGGTTGGCGAGGCGGGCGGCGGAGCTCGCAAAACCCGCCGTCCTTGGCGTGAGCAACCGCATGGATAAACGGGAAGAAAGGTGGGCTACCAGTTTCGCAACCGCGGCGACCGAACCTCGGCGATGTTATGCGGCGGCGGCGAACGACGACGAGGCGGTCCTCCGAGTCGGCAGCCTCCGACGGCAGGTGGCGGCGTCGAGCCCTCGGTGGCTACGAAACGCGAGCGCGAGATGGTAAATGGCGTGGGCGTGCTCGCGCTCGGGTTTTATAGGCGGGCTCCGGCGCCCTAAAAAGGAAGGGACGCGACAAAGGAAAGAGCGCGGCATCAGCGGGATTCAGTTGGCGGCCAGGGAAAGGACGGAGTCGGGCTCGTCCGGCTTCGCTTCGCGAGGAAGGGAAACCCCCGTGGAGTGCGCGGGACCCACAATTCAGTCACCGCTGCCAACAATGCAGCGCCACTGCTGGCTTTTGGCAAGGTGGGCCGGCCTAGAAGGAAAACCGAGCCGGGCTCGATCCAGCAAGGAAACAAGGAGGAAAGGGGATAGGCTGGCTGGGCCTATTGGCTGAATTGGAGAAAGAGTAAAGGAGGGAAAAAGAAATCCTTTTCATTTTCTCAACTCATTTCAAAATGCTTTTGTAAGAGGATTTGAACTCGATTCAAATTTCTAATGAAATCCAGTCACATCAATAAGAAATATGCAGCAACATGAGTGCATCAACCATGAGTCTAGCCTTATGATTGATTTTATTTTCATAAAAATTATTTATTTCCTATATTCAATGCATCACAAAATAGCATAAATAAATCCATTTAACTATTTTAAATGCATGAAAAAATTTAGGGTGTTACACTCTCTCGGTCACTTTCCACCATCCACTACAGAGCTTCTCAACCAAGAAATAGGTGTACTCCATGCTACACTGCAAGCTTGGTCGGTGTATTAAGCAAGTGCCTTTGTAGAAATACATTTCCAACCACCTTTGGAGATAACTGTGTTGTGATATAGATTCTTCTTGCTTTTGGAAAGTTTCTAGTGGTGACATCTTGAATGGGTATTCCAGCCTATTTTGAAATGGTTATTTTGAACATTAAATGGAATCAAATAAAAGGTATTCAACTATAATGTTGTAGATGTAGCCAAGTACTATAACTTTGGTTTTGGTCGATTCTTTATCCAAGGTCATAAAAAGATTGAATTTTAAATGTGAGAAACCCAAACATAAATTTTTTCTCAGATAACTGATTTCTAAAGTAAAAGTAGTCAACAACCATCTTGTGTACTCCTTCCGTCCCTTTGAAAGTGTCACTTTGGTTTCCGTGCCATTTTGTTTAATGACTCGTCTTATTCAATTTTTTGTATAAATATTATTTACTTTGTTATGACTTATTTTGTCACTAGAGATACTTTAATGATTATTGATTTAATGGCGCATCTTTGCCTATTACTATTACAAATTCGGAAGGTTGAGTCATTTCCCATTTATTAGTGCACGCATGGCGGCACAGTGGCGAGCTCCACGAGTGGCGCTGGATTTAGTTGAGTAGACGCCATCTCCACGGTCGGCCTCGTGCGGCCTATGCAGACGTGGCTAGACCGGCTTGCCAGCGCGGGGGCGCAGCGTGCACAGGCGGCGGTGCCCGACAACTACACGCAAGCCGGACATTGCCACTAGCTCCGTCGGGCAGGTTCCCGGCGAGCAACGCAGGGAGGTCGCGACTTCTGCATGCGGCAGCGAGGTGCGGTGCTTCGCGTTCGACCGATGGCGACAGGACCGAGACCTACGCAGCAACGGCGAGGGCCAGCGTCGCGGGATCTGGAGCTTGGGGATAGAAACAGTGTGCCGTCCCCATCGCGGTTCAGATCATTTCTTCGGCTTTCGATGATCGTGAAGATGTCGAGTCTTATTTAGACGTCGTTTCTTTATTTTATTTTTTTTCTCTCTTTCCTTATTAAATCAGTTGCCACATCAGATTTTTTGCTTATGTGGCCGGTTCATTTAATTCCTATAGAAACCACCTAGAGTCTGGGTTGGGAGTGGCCTAAAAGTCAACTTCTAAGCAACTGTTCAATGAGTATTCTGGACGCACGAGTTTCGAAACGAATGGGAGACAATTAAAAATGCAGTAGTTACAACTTAGAGCTCATCCGTATCGATCGCTGGACGAAACTGAACAAGTTGGAAAGTTACATACTAGCAACTTGGAGACGAGTGCACGTCATGCCATGGAGCAGTGAATCTGTACATATAGAGAAACTGGTACCTTTAGCTCAAGACTTCAAGTACGATGTCGCTGGGAAACTTTGAGCAGCCTATTTTTATTGACGGTTGGAACTGCTGGGCAGGTCTTTTCTCTCTCTACATATATAGTCAAGGTCAGCTCAATCTAGGACAACTTATATGCTTTACTTAAGTACGGTGTCAGCTTCTCTATGTACAGATTCATAGTTCCACTTCAGCAATTCATGAATCAGTTTCCACGTCAGCGATGCATGTATCAGTTTCCACATCAGCGATGCATGCATCAGTTTTCAATTGGAGGGAGGTCTTGAGTTGTCATATTTTCGTGGGTAAGCTAAAGAAAGCAAGTGGACCAAAATGCTGACTCTACCTCTTTGCTCCAAATGTGTTTTGGAAACTCAGAAACATACTTTTATTGCAGATGATCTAAACGCCATTCTGATTCCATCAGCAAAGACTAAAATATCAAGCAGTGGGCCTGTCGTTTTGATAGGTTGTGCGGCCATAGTATCTGCTGAGTGCATGCATCTCACGGCAACTTGTACTTTAAGTCTTGAACTAAAGGTATCAGTTTCTCTATGTACAGATTCACTGCTCCATGGCATGGCGTGGCCTTCGTCTCCGAGTTGTCCATATGTAACTAGCCAGCCTGGTCAGTTTAGTCCAGCGATCCATACAGATAAGCTCTAGCATTGTATAACTACTGTATTTTTAATTGTCTCCCATTTGTTCTAAAACACATGGGTCCAGAATACTTATTCAGCAGTTGCTTACAAGAAGGTTATGCATTGAAAATACTTACTAGGCCTTTCAATCAGCAATAAAGTCTTACTAGGCCTTTGAACCAGCTATATGACCTAAGCCAGCAATATTTTACCTCCAACCTGCACAAGCAAGCGATATGTTCCAATGTTGAAGAAGTATTTTGAGATAATATCATGTGGGTAGCATACTTGCATAGTCGACGGGTACATTATTTGAAGATCGATCGAGGGTGCACCTCTTATGCTGAAACAAGACCTCAAAAACAATAGGGGGACAAGAACACTGAAAGCAACGCAACATGCTTTTAAATTATAGAACATCAATATTTATGCAGTTGAAGAATACATGCCAGCAATTTTTTTAATCTCCTTCCGGTTGCCAGTAGCTAGATGATCGCCTTTCTTGTAGT
Source organism: Hyparrhenia diplandra (assembly GCA_015847255.1). Taxonomy (NCBI): domain Eukaryota; kingdom Viridiplantae; phylum Streptophyta; class Magnoliopsida; order Poales; family Poaceae; genus Hyparrhenia; species Hyparrhenia diplandra. The sequence continues at coordinate 62,410 of JADLZK010011921.1, read as the reverse complement.
TGTGTGTGACTGGTACATGCTTTCCTCAAATTCTTTGTTGCTGGCCAAATGGGTCTTGACTTCCTCCAAGCTTAATAAAGCCCATATAGTTTTGGCAAGTTGCATCTTCCGTGCGTGCTTCTCAGACATGGGACATCTATGTATGTATGTTATATAAAACTGGTGTGACCACTCATCTTATTCAAAAAATTTATGGAAACATTGTCAAATTGAAGTCATTATTGAAAAACTTTTAATAATAAACCAAACCACGACAAAAGAATCGATATTTTGCATAATTTTTTAACAAGACAAGTGGTCAATTTTTGTCAAAAAAGTCAAGCGTCTTATAATTTGGGATGGATTGAGTACTTGTCTAATAAAAGATATTACATTGGTTGTGCCCATATATATCCTACAATAGGTACCAGAAAAGTTTGAGCAGCCTATTTTTTTTTATGACGGTTGGAACTGCTGAGTAGGTCTTCTCTATACATATAGTCTACGTCAGCTCAATCTATGATAGATTTTGGAGAGCTGGTCTCAACGCAAATCGGTCAAAACAGGACAAGTTAGCATGGTGGTTTGCAACATTCTGTGTGCCGGAATCTCTGGGAGCATCATCGTGACAACTTATTTGCCTTACTTATGTAAGGTACCACCATCTCTATGCACAGATTCATAGTTTCACGTCAGCGATGCATGCATCATTTCCCAACGTCAGCGCATGCATCAGTTTTCATGTTTTCGTGGGGAAATTAAAGAATGCAAGTGGACCAAAATGCTGACAACAACTCTTGCTCCAAATGTGTTTTGAAACATCAAAAACATACTTTCTGAGCACATGATCAAAACGCCATTCAGATTCCATCAGCAAAGACAATAATATCAAAGTAGCAGTGCAGTGGGCTGTCGTTTTGACAGGTTGTGCGGCAATAGTTATCTGCTGAGGGCATCAAACGGCAACTTGTACTTGAAGTAAAGGTATCAATTTCTTATGTCCAGATTCACCGCTCCATCGCTTGGTCAGTTTAGAGCACACCAATCAATACGGATAAGCTCTAGCATTGTAACTACTGTATTTTTAATTCTCCCATTTGTTTCGTGAGTTTAGAATACTCAGTCAGTAGTTACTTACAAATTGAAACTCATGCATGGTTAATACTGAAGTTTGTCACTCATAGGAAGAAATGGGAGGCATATATATAAGTAGGAATGACCAAAACCCTAGTTCACGTCACATTGAGCTACAGAGGTATGCTCCTGTGATGGTTGCCAATGCGGCCTGAAGGTCTTCTCCATATGCTACACAGCAAGCTTGGTTGGTGTATTAAGCAGGTACCTCTGTAGAAATATTTCCAACCACCCTTGGAGATAACTCTGTTATGAGCTAGATTCTGCTTGCTTTTGGAAGGTTTCTAGTGGTAAGATCTTGAATGGGTATTCCAACCAATTTTGAAATGGTTATTTTGAATATTAAACAGATTCAAATAAAATGTTTTCAACTATAATGTTGTAGATATAGACAAGTACTATAACTTTGGTTTTGGTCGATTCTTTATCCAACATAATAAAAAAGATTGAATTTTAAATGTGAGAAACCCAAACATAATTTTTCTTAGATAAGTGATTTCTAAAGTAAAAGTTGTCAACAACAAACTTGTGTAACTCTTCTACATATGTGGTTTTTGTCGTTTCTCTATCCGAGATCATTCAAAAAGGCAAATTTTGTTGAAGGAGACCACAAAAAGTGTAATTGGCGGTACACACCGCAATGGCAAGCCTTTTTGCCTATAGTACGATTACAAATTTGGAAGGTTGAGTCATTTCCCATTTATTAGTGGAGCAAACGAGATGGAACCACTGCAATATTTTCGTCAAAAAAAAAAACCATTGCAATATTTAGGAGCACTTTGGTAATCTACCCTAAGCAGAAATCTTAGACTTTGCTGAAGCAACATATACAGAGAGAGAAAGAGATGGATACCAACGCTAAATTGTGATCAATAGAATAGATCCCACACGTAGAGTGATCGTGAGGTTAACTTTTAACTTGTATTTTGTAAGCCATCATCCCAACGCTAAGTGTATGACGTAACTTTGTGACACACTTGTTGCTTTTTTTTTTTTTGTAGATATTTTAGTGTGGATAAACACAGACATGTGCATGTTTATAAATAAGAAGCTTAAATATGTGTCTGCAACTATCTTATTGATAGAAGTAGAGAACTTTCATCTTCAGAACATATTTTCAATACAATAAAAATGTTGACGGGAAGAACTGTGAAACGGAGATTTAAACAAATCTTGTGAATAGCATGATCGGTGATGATGAGGCATGCCGTGATGCTCGAGATTTATTTACTTTTTTGGCCAAACTTTTCTAACTAATTATTTCATAGTATATATTATAAAAATAAAGGAAAGTCTCAATGCTTGGGATTTTGAAATCATATATCCTGTGAGGTAACCAGAATACTGTAACAGAGCTCTTCTCATATTGAATTGACGTAGACTGGGACTCTTTTTATTTTTTGCGATAAACGTAGACTGGGACTCTGGGAGTATGGGAGTAGGCTAAATAGCCAAAAAAAAACTACAAACCTCTCCAGACAACCTCTCCAGACACTGAAGTCTTCTGAACAACACTGTGTTTTGGAGCAATACGACACTAGTGTTTTTGGAGCAATACGACACTAGTGTTTTGGAAGTACTTGTAAACATTTGCAGAGACACCTCCTTTTTTATTGAAAGGTGGTTTAATCTAAATCGCCCCTACAAATGGTTCCCAAAACAAGCTATCTTTAGAAATGCATATATGTAGAGATGGATGGTATTTTCAGCCACCTCTACATATGGTATTATAGCGATGGCTCCAGATCCAGGAGCTCCTATAACTGATTTCTAGAGTCGGCTCAACCTACGACTGCCTCCAAAAATGGGCGCCAAATAGTTACTAAAATTCAAATATTCAAATAAATGATCTCCAACAGAGACTTGACCAGAACTAAGGTTGTAGATCTCGAAAAGTTATATAACCACTACAGGAAAGCGGTGGCTTTGCCGAGTGCCGCGCACTAGGCAAAGACAGTTTTGCACTCGGCAAAGGATTTGCCCACCGCCAAACTTCGGCCGAACCCCACTCGGCAAAGATTGACTTCGGCAAAGCGAGTCTTTGCCGAAAAGCCAAAACTGGCGATTGGCGAAGGGTTCTCCGAGTGCCATGTCGATACTCGGCCCGAACCCGGCGTCGCCCGTTAAATATGGAAAGGTTCTTTGCCGAGTGCGAGCGTCGGCACTCGGCAAAGATTTGTTTGAAACTTTGCGAGTGCGTATCCCAGCACTCGGCAAAGTAATTGTTTTCTGAAAAACCAAAATGCACTTTGCGGTGCGGTCTATTGGCACTTTCGGCAAAGTTATGGTCATTTTGCCGAAAGTGCCGGCTCTGCACTCGGCAAATCTGCCATTCTGCTGCGGGGTACCTAGCTAAAGCCGGGAGATTTTTTTTTTTTTTTTTTTTCTTGTTTCTATTGATTCACAGCCTCCATCAACACATACATATACCATAAGCATTCATATATATATCATAGACCACATATATCACCAATTCACATATATAATCCACATATTTCACAAATCCACATATATAATCCACATATATCACAAATTCACACATATAGTCCAACATCCAAACGAAATTAAACATGTCCAACATCCAAACGAAATGTAACATGTCCAACATTGAAACTAGATCCATCACGATTGCAACATGTCCAACATCGAAAATAAATCCATCACGACCACCTCAACTTCACGGCCCCGAACCGTGGCCTCCACAGTGCGAAGAGTCCTCACCTTGCCCCGGATACCACCCGTCTGCGGCGCCCGACTGAACGTCCACCCGTGGTGTGGAGGGGCGTGTGGAAGCCCCGTAGTGTGGCTGCCGCTGCGCCGGAGGAGGAACGCCACCGGCCACGTGTGTGGGAGTCGGGCCGGCCGGATAGGCTAGATGGGTTGGAGAAGGGTCACTGGAGGAGTCGGGTTCGAACCCGCCGACTTTGTGGCTGCACAAAAAGAAGAGGCGATCTCATTAGTACTGCGGGTGAGCCGCCTGAGGCAAAATAAATAAACAACAACATATACTCACCGAGATGCATGCGGGAGGAGGAATGGGAAACGGTGGTGGAGCGAACAGCGAGGGAGGCAACGGAGCGGGGGTCACACCGGGGATCTGGAGGCCACAGAAGTAGCTCGCCACGTCCTGCAGGTGGGCGCACAGTATTGCTGGACGCCTCCAACTCCCGCCCGATGGGCCTCTTGCACGGGCCGCTGCTGGCCTCAAAGCGTGCCGCTGGGCGCGCTGCTGGCCTCAACTCTGCCATCCGGGCCTGCAATATTACAACCGTAACATTGAAACAATGCATAGGTAGCGGACATGTGTAAAACCGGTGAACGACCGATGAAACGAAGTTACACGAAAGTCCCGCATCATCTGCGTGGAGCTCTGCTGCCGAGGTGCTATGGGGATGTCGGTGGAGGTCGTGCTCCTTGAGCGGCTGCTCGGCCTGTCAACGAGAGGGGACGGGTTGATCGCGGCGTTGGCCATCGAGGTAACCGTCGTCTTGCTTCCCTCCTCCCAACCTCATCACCGGTGCGTGTCCGGGGCGCGGTGGGCGGATCGAAGTCGTCCCCATGGCGCTTGGCCGCCTCGATATCTTGGGTAAGCTTGGGGTGACGCGGCGGCGTTGGTGTGCGCCCTCGGGCCTTCGCCGGGTCGTGGGCGTTGGCGGGTCGGTCGCTCTGCCACTGTGAGTCAAGGCCCACCCCCGTACTTTCGCTGATCTAGCGGTTTTTCATCGAGAAGCTGATTGCGAGGAGAACACGAGATGGTTAGAAGTGAAGAGATTTGGCGCTTGAATAAAAAAATCAACGAATCGTACCCATACGTTTCATATACCTTTGGGAGGGGCACGCTCCCTTGGTGGTGTGGAGCGCTGGCATCTCAAGCGACATCTCCACGGAGTCTCTTGGTCTCGTACGTCTCGTCCAAGAGCCACTTATCCACAATGGCCCCCAGGCCGGTCCTTGTACTTGCTGCACCACTCCGGACACATCACGCATGACATAGCGGAGGATTAATGGAAGTCCGCTTATTTTTCATTGAAGGAATGCGAAAAAAATGCGTTCTCACGAACACGGATATGTCTTGGTCCTGGTGAGGTCGGTCTCCCTCTGGAGCATCATCTCCCTTGCCGTTCTTCCTCACCACCTTGCCAAGCACGTCGGCGTTGAAGGAGGTGATGCACAAAACACGCGCCTCGTGGTACGGGTCCTTGAGTCGGTCTCGGCGGACCACATCTGCGCACTCTAGCGACCACCGCCTCTGCCCGCCTCCTGCGCGTGAAGTAGTTACGCATACGAGAAAACATGTATCATTCAATTATTTAAGAAACATAGTATTTAAACGGCGTGAAGTAATCACGCATACTGAGACTCACCCAAAAGTCCGTCTTGATCTTCTGGCAAGGGCGCCCTCCTCCACGCCGCCGCGAAGTGGTCCCACGTCCGGGGAACCTCCCTCGGCCGGCCCGGCGGTCACCGGACCCGGGGTAGTTCTCTTTAATCGGCCGGGCTTTGGATGCCATTGATATGGCGCGAGCTGCCCCCCTCCGCTTACAATCAACCGATTCTTTGCCGCGAGCCATTAAGACAAATTGTTAGTCACGAGTTTGATTTGCAACATGTCATATGAACAAGTAGTGAAAATATCAATGGCTACTTACTTGTCACCGTTTGGGTCGAATCACCGGGCGGCGGGGGAAAGGGATCGGCCCCCAATGGGAGGCTTCGAGGCCCCCGGGCCGTAGACCTGGCGGCACTCGAGGGAGGGCGTCTCGGACGGTGTCTCTTCGGCACCCGAGTCCGAGTCTGAAGCGGTGTGGCCCGGCGAGGGCTGGCCCGGCACGGCGGCCCCGGCGGCCGACGATGGCCCGGCTGGTCGGCGGCGACACAAACTCAAGCCTCCTCGTGGGCCGGGCGGCGTCGGCCGCGCCTCGACATCTCCACCGTCGGTCTTTGCTCGTCGGCCTCCTCCTCGTCGGCCTCCTCCTCGTCGGCGTGGGGAGAGGGTGGGGGGTCTCGCGTGGGCGGATTGGACCCCATCGGCGTTGCCGCCTTCCGCTGGCATTTTGTCGAGTCCCCGCAAAGACAAAGAGTAAACCAATTAGTATTGCAAAATGAGCGAAACATAATTAAAAGGTAACAATAATAACAAAATAGTATTACATGATTTAGAAATTATCTCCCCTGAATGCCTAAAGGCTGGCATGTAGTCATCACTATCGCTACCACTATTGTAATCATCAATGTCACCATCCTCATCATCATCGTATCGTCCTCGGCATGTGCATCGCCCTCCACGGCTCCTTCGCGCACCGGCCTCCATCGTTCAAGAATTTGCGGGTCCTTAGCATCCACGCACCTCATCACCCTCGTCCTCATCGATGGCGTTGTCTACTTCCATGCCCATCGGCGAAAGAATGTCTATCTCCAAGCGTCCTTCTAGCCCCTCGGGTTGATAGAACTCTTCGGTGTTTGGGTCGGGGTTGTAATCATCATCGTTCGAACAGGCGCTTTACCGTGCGCGGCGATACCGCTGCACAAGGTACCAACCCGCAAGGCCCTCGTGTTTTTGGCACGCCCATGGGAGGTAATAAACTTGTGTGGCGTGTATATTAGCCACAATATAGACATCCTCTCCTCCATATCACGGAATCTGTCCGAATTTCGACTTGCCCAATCGTAGGGTCCACTTTCGTGTCATCGGGATCGAACCAATGGCATTTGAATACCACTAGCTTGAGCTCTTTAGGACCCCGAAGTTGAGCTCATATATTTCTTCGACTATGCGTAATAGTCCTTCTTATCCAAGCCGGGCGTCACGAACTCCGGTGCACGTTGTTTTTGCGGTTGGGCCGACTCTCCTCGTAGCTTCGTGCGGCGATAGCCATTCACATCATAAGCGGTGAGCGAGTTGACCCTACGGGGAAGCCATTGCCCACCTATTTTAAATCTTCGCACATTTAAACGTCAATGCGGGCACGCAAGGTGAGGCCACGTAGATCGTTACATTATATGTTACTAGGACCAAAGTGGAATATCAAAGTCGGAACGAGGTTAGTTGGATGGTACCTTTGAGCGAGAACCGAGGAAATAAAATCGGGCTGCCCATTTTTTTAGAAGATTGTCTTCTTGTTGCAAGGTAGGAGCCTCATTCCCTCTCCGGTGTTAACCAATAAATTCCACGAAAAAAACAAGGCGGAGGTTTAGGGTCGATAGGTGGAGGATAGTGACGGCGTATGGAACAAGCTCATTGACAACTTACTGGCGATAAGGAGGTTTTCGTCAGGTTCAACAACACATAGAGCATGATAGTGCGCCACTCATCAAAGGACAAGTGCTTGTGGGTAGCTGCGCTTCCTCTTCCGACTTGCCCTGCGAAAAGGCCGAGGTTCGATGAACTCTCGTCGGGCGTTATAACGAGGGGTAGGATTGTGGACGCCGGGAAGTTTCTCAGCATATGAAATGCCGCTTTGTGTGAAGGTCGACACCTCCTCCGTAATATATGCCTCGCCACGGAAGGCTCAATTCTGGCTTTATTCCCCGCATTTTCTCCGAAGTACCTTGAGAGCCCTCTCGATTGGATAGCACCAACGGAACTGCACGGGCCCCCCAACCGTGCCTCGGCCAGGCGGAGTGCAAAATCGGTGTTGCATCGGCGGGGGGAAGAAGCGGTGGAAATATCATCTCCAACTTGCGGATCAACACAAGTGCGGCACGCTCGGATCAGCAATCGCATCCCGAGATAACTCCTTAACACAAAAGCCAAGGAAGAAAAAGCTCAACTCTGCGGGGCCAGCGCCACACCTGGCTCGGGGAGGTATCCCGAGTCATCGCGAGAAGGATCCGCTCAATCCATATGTGGAAGTCATGACTCTTCATCCCTAAGACTTTCATAGTCCGCAAAGTTCACTCCCCTACTCGGGGTTCGCCGCATACCCATCGAGGAACGATAACGTCTTCATCCCTTTGTAGCACTTCCTTCCTATCGGCCCTTTTGATGATGTAGTCGGCCGGGCCCTTTTCCATCTCCTCCCGGGGCTAGGGGTCTCTATCACTAGCTTTGGTCTATCGCCAAAGATCTCTATGTCAAGTCTAGCCTTAACGTTGTCCTTTGACTTCTTAAGGTCCATGGTTGTTGCGAAGAGTGCCTCGGAGATATTCTTTTACGTGTGCATTACATCGATGTTGTGTGGAAGAAGAAGATCCTTGTAGTAGGGGAGATTAGTCAAGCCCGATATATAAGTCCACATGTGTGTGGTACCATATCCAACAAAACCACCTTTCTTTTCATCGATTTTGAGACCCGGCTAGCTCGGCAAGGACCTCTTCACCGGTCATAAACTTTGGGATGGGATCGGTGACTTCAACACCTTTAAGTGAAGTGCTTTTTGTCTAGTCTGCGAATTCATGGTTCTCGGGGCGAGGGTTTGGCGATGTTTGTCAAACGAAGAATACTTGCCACCCTTGAGAAGCCGTGAACTGCCTGTACGCCTTGCATGTTGGGCAAGGGAACCTCCATGAACACACACCATGCGCCGAATATGCCATAAGCCGGGGAAGTCATGCATTGAATATAGGTACCACACATGCATTGTAAAGTTTGTCTTTGTAGCTCGATTAGATGCGTCGGTTACCCCATTTTGCCAAGCATCTTGCAATTCATCCCACAATTGGCTGCATGAACACACCCATATTGTTGCGGGGGTGCGGGTATTATGAGCGTCAAGAACAGGTGCTTGAGCTCAAACATGACACCGGGGGAAGATTGAGAGGATCACGAACACGGGCCAACAAATTATGCGGGGCCGCCCGGTTGATCGTGCGGGTTGAACCCATCATTTGCGATAAGCTACGGCGTACATTTCGAGCCTCCATAGCTTTTTCAGATGCATATTATCGAAGTGCTTCCATGCATCACCATCCGATGGGTGTACCAACTTCTCGGGATTTGTATCTTTTGCCCTTCTTGTGCCATGTCATTTGTTTCGCGGACTCCTCGTCATGTACGGCCGTTGGAGCCTCGATGCGAAAGGAAGGTGTCGTAGGACCATCTCGGGGATCTTGGGCTTTTTCTTCCGCCATCACTACATTCTACCTCCACAAACCTAGAGGCTTTGCACTTTGGGCCGATGCGTTGCTTCCTTCAGGTCTCCCCTAAATAGGGCGCCCCCTTTGGACAAGCATGGTACGACTCATATGGCATCTTGAGTCCACGAAGAAGTCTCGTGACTCGTCGTCGTGTTCTTCGGCAGGGCGTGACCCTCACAGGCGGTTTCCCAATAACCGGCGGCCCGAGGTGTCGAAGCCGTCTCGACTAATGCTCAATTGCGACTTCAACGCTATAAGGCGTGAAATGGCATCCGCCGTAACCATTGTCTTCTCGTGAAGGGGCTCTTTGTCGCGCCTCCATCATCTCGTAGAACGCCTTTGCGGTTTCCTCGAGTTCCTCCTCAATCCTCCATTGAAGCGTGCATCGTGAAAGTCCCATCATGTACGCCATCCCGCATCTTGATCATACTCCTCGAGGAGGGGCCTCACCACGTCCTCTCTAATACGATCGACTTCACCGTGGAAGATCCGGCGGCTATAGTTTGGGACGAATCCGTTGTTGTAAATATGCTTGCCCATTTCAACCTTGACTTCGCTTTTTCTTGTTCTTACATTTCTTTGCCGCGGACACGGCATCCGAATAGACCCCTTAGCGGCTGGGCCAAATGCATGCTCCAGGAAAGCATCGGTCCCCCTAACCCATTCAAGGCTCTTACTTGCGAAGCCCATGTACATCCACTCACGGTTATCCATCCTCCTCGTCATACGCCCATGTCGGCGAGCCACATAACCAGCACTTACATCTACACGGCGTTCCTACCATCTAATAGGTGAGGGATAGGTCCTAATCCCACCCGGGATGCGTAGACAAGGTTAACATCCATGCTCGATGTCTGTCCGGCCGGAATTTGGCGACACCTCCCGCTGTTCTCCCGATACACGCCCCGGCGGGGAGAGTGTGTATCCGAGAACAACGGGGGAGGTCCCGCAGAAAACCGCTCGAGCGGGACTCCGAAAGCATGGATGCTTACCTTGTCTACGCATCCACGGGCTGTCCAAAAAATGTGGACAATCCGAACAGATCACGGTCGCGCAGATATGCACGGATCGCATACCAACGCTGTATCTCTTCGGACGGAGACGCCTAACTGGGCCGCTATGTAAGACAACTACAAGGACGGGGACGGAGGTGATTCATACCTACGGGGGTCGGTGGAGACGCGGTGCAGCAAGACCCGTAGCGCCCACGAGGGCGGCCCCGGGTCGCCGAGTCCCTCCCACAGTCCTCCTACAAAACAAGGGCAAAAAAAAGTTAGTGTCGACTCAAAATTTCGGCGACACCTCCCCCACGGGGAGGTTCCCCAAAACTGCAAAAAACATGGCACGAAGGCCAACAACCACATGCATATACCGAGAATGGGCACGAAGGCCACCAACCAATATGGGCACGAAGGCCACCAACCACCAATATATCCAACCACATACTTTACTTCTCAAGTATTACCATAACAATTACTACTAATCCTACAACTATTACTAACAACTACTAACACTACTAATACTAACCCTACAACTATTACTAACAACTATTTACTAACTACTACTACTAACCCTACAACTAACACTACTAGAAGAATAGCGCTTAATTACCTTGGGCTGCGGCAACACGAAGAACGACGACCGCCGTCAATCACCTTCTTCCTCCTCCCCTTCCTCTTCTTCCTCCTCCTTCTTCCTCTTCTCCCTCCTCTTCCTCTTCTCCCTCCTCTCCTTCCTCTTCTTCCTCTTCTTCCCTTCCTCCCTCTTCCTCTTCTCCCTCCTCTCCTTCCTCTTCTTCCTCTTCTTCCCTTCCTCCCTCTTCCTCCTCACCTTCCCCTTCCTCCCCTCTTCCTCCTCACCTCCCCTTTCTCTCTGCCGGCAACAGAGAGAGCGAGGGAGGGCTCGGGGCCGGGGCGAGGCCGGCCGGGGGATGGGGCCGGGAGCGGCCCGGCGGGGCGGGGGCCGGCGGGGCTGGCGTGCGGCCGGCCGGGCCGGGGGCCGGGCCGCCGCCGGCCGGGCCGCCAAGGAGCCGAGGCCGGGGAGCCAGCCCGGCTCGGCGCCCGGCGGAGGCCGGCCGGTGGCGGGGAAAGAGGCCGGCCTTGGCGGCGGGAAGGGACGCGGCGCGGGGCGCCGGGCCGGATCCGGCGATTCTGGCGGCGGCGGGCGCGGGCGCGGACGGGGGCGGCCGGGCGGCGGCGATGGGCTCGGGCGGGCTCGGGCGAATGAAAGAGAAGAGGGAAGAGGGAGCTGGGCAGATATATTTATCCACGGCTTTGCCGGTGCCCGGCGAGGCACTCGGCAAAGCTTTTCGTTTTTATTTTTAAAAAATAGTCTTTGCCGAGTGCCACCGCGGCTAGACACTCGGCAAATTGACTCTTTGCCGAAAGTGTCGGCAACGCACTCGGCAAATAATAATTTTTTTTTTTTCGTCCCATTTTTTTTTTTTGTATTGCCTTGGTACAGTAATACATGTCATATTCAAACTTGGGACAATTTGAAGTAGTTTTGCTATATTTCATGAATTATTTGTATTTCCTTGCATTTTTAAGGCCCTCAAATTTGAACTGCAGCTACATGAAATAATGGAATCGCTGATTCGAAAAAATGTTATTCATGATGTTTGGCGTATGTTTAGGCTCAATCCGGGGACTCGCCGAAATTAAGAACATTTATGTGTCGGAACATGACGAGTTACGTGCGGGAAAGGTGTTTTTTAAATTCTATAAAATCCAAACAAATTTCAAAAAACACGAAACTTTGCGAGGTGTCTTGTCATCTCATGAGGAGGCTGTGGGAAAAAATTTGAAAAAATTTCGAGCAAGTTGTGACGTCGGATGCTTGAAACCCAGACATCTCCACACTTCATCACATGAACTAGTGTGGAGATGTCCGGTTTCAAGCATCCGACGCCACAACTTGCTCGAAACTTTTTAAATTTTTTCCACAGCCTCCTCATGAGATGACAAGACACCTCGCCAAGTTTCCTGTTTTTTTGAACTTTTGTTTGGATTTTATAGAATTTCAAAACACCTTTCCCGCACGTAACTCGCCATGTTCCGACACATAAATGTTCTTAATTTCACACAGTCCCCGGATTGAGCCTAAACATATGCCAAACATCATGAATAACATTTTTCGAATCAGCGCATTCCATTATTTCATGTAGCTGCAGTTCAAATTTGAGTGGCCCGTAAAATGCAAGGAAATACAAATAATTCATGAAATATAGCAAAACTATTTCAAATTGTCCTAAATTTTCCACATGACATGTAACTACTGTACTTATGCCACACAAAAATATGGGACGAAAAATCAAAAAAATTAAATCGCTTGTCGAAAGTGCCAAGGGGACACTCGGCGACCAAGTTATTTGCCGAGTGCCTAAAACAAGTGGCACTCGGCAAAGGGTCCTAGTTTGCCGAAAGTGGCTAACGTTGGGCACTCGCAAAGTTAACGGACAACGTGGCCGTTTGGCTCTGTTATTGTTTGCCGAGTGGTAAGTTTTGCCGAGGGCTAAGCACTCGGTGAAAATATGGTTTGCCGAAAAGCTAAACCGCCCGACGGTGTTGCACTCGGCAAATAACCCTTTACCGAGGGCGTAGTTTGGCACTCGGAAAGAGCCTCTTTGCCGAGTGCCCGACTTTTGCCACTCGGCAAAATTCTTTTGCACTCGGCAAAGAAGCGGATTCCTGTAGTGAACTTTATAGTTGACAATTTTTTTGAAATCATCTATTGTTGGGATTTTTACTTTGTCAGAAAACCAGCCCCAAGATCTCGGAGTTTTTAACACACCTTTTTTTCTGACCAGATTTTGCTACAGGATAAGTGCAAAGGTGAAAACATTCATATGAGGTTGTAGCTTTTACCAAATTGATGTGGACCAGAAGTAGGTTACTTAGCCAATAAGCTACAACTGTCTAGACTTTGATGCTTTTTGCACGAGACTTCCTTTATTTCAGGTGCCTGAAATATTGCATCTTTTCAGGCAACAGTTTCCAATCCACCGGTCACCAGTCACCAACCATCAACGGACACTGCTTTTGCACGACCTTAGCCCTCAGTACCCTATAAATAGAGCGAGGCAGAAACAGCACATTCCATATTGTTTTGGTCGTCGTTGGAGTGACCTAGGCACCCAATCAAGCAACCATGGCCGGCACCTTGAAGAAGCGCAGCATGCCCCCGGCACTGGGGTGGTGGCTCATCGCTGTCGGCGCCTTGCGCGCCGCGTTCACCTGGTCATGCTTCTTCGGCTCGGCGTCGCTCTGCTCGGCCACCTTCTCCGAGATACAGGGTGAGTGCTAGTAACCTTCAAAGTTCAAACTCTATGCTGAGCTCCCATCCGCTTGCAAGCTGCCCTTTCAACTTGTAAGTTGTACTGAGCTCTTCTGGTGATGTTTCAGTGACTGGCGTTCATGGGCGCACCATGGCGGTGTGGACGCTGGTATCGTGCACGCTCTGCTTCCTGTGCGCCTTCAACCTCAATAGCAGGCCTCTGTACTTGGCCACCTTCCTGTCCTTCGTCTATGCCATCGGCTACCTCGGCGTCGAGTGCGTGGTGTACCACGCCATCAGTGCAGCTAGTCTCGCCCCGTTCACCTTCATCGCAGGTACGACACATGCATGCATGAACAGAAACAATTTTTGTGTCCGCTACAGCAGCTAAATTAGCACTGGTATTAAGTTTACTCTGATGACCATGATCCCCAAATGTCAATACATATATAGGGACATCCATGGTCTGGATGCTGCTCCAATGGAACTCCGCCGGTGACCATGGCCCCCGTCCTCGCGGGGCTACTTCCAAGCAGCCATGATATCGCAATCCCAGGAGCTGGCCGGATCTTTTCCTGTCATCAGTGGGCATCTGTAGTTTGTACCCCACGTAGCCACAGTTGATTTCGTCAGGGTGTGTCACAGTTGGCTTCAACTATATAGGGTTCAGTGCAATAGTGCATGCATGCAGCAAGGATATATGTAATATGTTTTTCTTGTTATTTATTATCGCCCAGTGGCAGAGCTCCGAGCTTGAGGATATAAATACAGAGGGGCCACAAAATATGCATGGTTTGTGAGTGACCATTATAAAGCTTTACTAGCAAAATATAAGTACTATAGCAACCGTAAAGAAAGCCATAAAGAATTAGACGCTGGAGACAGAACAGCCAAACCTGGATGAGTGTGAAAAAGATAAAGCTGCTCACTTCATATTTGTGACAAGCTCAACAATAAGATGTGGTGGGTGTTGTTTGTTTTTTTTTTTTTTTTTTGTTACCTTGTGTGTAAGAGGGTTCTCGTGGGTTAGTCGGTTGGGCTTCTTGTGTTCCTGAGGTATATGTGCATGTAAAGTTGTTAGGCCTGATTTTCTTTAAAAACTAGGTCAATCCTATTCTACTTGATTGAAAGACAGAGCTCATATCATTAAATTGAAAAAAAAAAGAACCACCAAATGCCATGTCAGTTCCTTATAGCATCAGTCGAAGACAATCAAAAGTCACTAATCGGTTAATCCAACCTTTTTTGAGGTGGCTTTGTGGCCACCTTGGCTAATCGGTTAATGGAGGTAATCACATTAAGATGCCATCTGCAGCCGTCCTATCCACCAGATTTGGGCGTGCCTCCTCTTCACTGGATCGGGGTGCTTCCGACCTCGCCGATGCCAGATGTGGCCTCGCCGTCACCGGATCTAGACCCACTGCCGCTGGACAAGGACCAACCAACTGCAGATCTACAAAGAGCAGAGAGGGACAAGTGAGGAAGATGAAGAGAGGAAGAGAGATGGAGATGGAGAGAACTGACCTACCTACGCCGCCCACGCTACCACGCGTCGAACAGCGTGGCCCCGCAGACCCCGCGCCAGCACCTGATGCATGCTGCCATGCAGCCCGGTCGCGTGGAATCCACATGTCTTCCAAATCCCTCGTCAAACTTGAGGGGGAGAGAGGGACTGGAAGGAGGGAGGAAGGTGCTCGTCATGCTTTTGTGCGAGAGAGAGAGGGAGCGGCAAAGAGAGAGGGAAGCAGTGGATAGAGAGGGAGCAGCAAAGAGAGAGGGAAGTAGTGGATAGAGAGGGACCGGAGGCTTGCGACAGGGAGAGCAGCGCCCATGCTTGTGGGAGAGCGATGGGGTGTGGAGTTAGAGTTTTCATTTGGTTTATATACTCATCCCTAGGTACTAGGTCAAGAAATTTTATCGGGGTGGCCAAATTTTTAGAGGGGGCCATTATAGAATTACCATTTCCGAACTTAAGGCTCTGTTTGGCACGGCTCCACTTCACTTCACTTGTGAAGCTATTTTTCAGGCTTTCGCTCCATCAACAACTCCATCAGGTGCTTGGAGCCATTTTGGGTGAACCGCTTGGCAAAACAGCTCCACCATTAAAATATGCTCTCACAAATTTCCACGTAGGATGAGATAGAGCCGGATGAAGCTACTATTTTTGGCTCCATCATACCTCAAATCTCTATGAGATCATGATTTAAAGGGCTTCATCACTGGAGCCGTTTTGTTTTACCCCGTTTGACACAAAACGGCTCCACTGAGGCCGCTGGAGAAGCTGTGCCAAACGGGGCCTTAATGGAGATGGGGTTCTTAGGACATGACCGCCTCCAAAAGAACTCTATTTTTGGAAGCGGTTGTCTTAAGATGCCAGCCTTTGTAACTCAATTTTATGAGGCAGGCAAAAGTGACCTCCTCCGTAATCAATATGACCACCTGTGTTAATTGTCTGGTATTTTCCAAGGAGGTTGGATTTTTTGTGACCATACTAATTTGCTTCTTTATGATTATACAGCAAGCCAAGTGACATGGGAGAGTGGTGTGAAATTTTAAGCAAGCCTACCAAAATATTATGGGGGCATTTAGGTCCTAGACCAAAGCTCACCTTGCCTTACCCAGCAACGATACACTAGAGAAGACCTTGTTTGGTTGATAGGTTATCTTAGTCTGTGCTAGAAAGGAAAATCCTTGCCAACACAGGTGAGCCAATTTGTCTCACGTACACAACTTGGCGAGGCAAGGCTTGTGCTCTTGCCAACAAAGACAAGCCAATGCTAGCCTTGCAACAACTGACCTTATGCTGCCCTCGGCCTCAATTCTAGCCATTGGCCATAGCGTTCATGCTTTGTAGATGAGGACTAGCTCCTAATGTTGCACCCAGGGGCAGACCCACGGTTGTGCCCGGGTACTCCCCGGGCATATTCAGAATTTTTGGGGAAAAATTTAGTAGTCTGTAGAAGTATATAAATCTATATATCTTCCACTATCGTCCTACTACTTAAAGCCACGCCTGCAGACTGCCCACACCACCAACTCTCCACTGTGCCTTGGCCTCGCTCCTCCCTCGCCTCGCTATGCTCCGGTCAGAGGGGCTACTCTCTACTACGGCAAGATGATCTTGATGGTGCGTTGCGCGCGGATTGCCAGCTCCGAGATCCTCTTCATCCTCACTCTGGCTCCAACCGTCCTGCTGTAATCAAACATGGTCGTGTGTATTTATCTCTTGTTTGTAACCAAGCATGCATGATGTATCGTGTGTGTGTGAGTCTGTACCCTGGAGTATTTGGAAATTGATTTCGTGTACAATTTAGTGAACTCTGTCATCAGGTTAGCTCGTATTCCCATCGGTATATAGAATCTCCGTGTTGGACACGACCTGGTTGAATCGGACGGACCATAATAACCCACCCACAGAACCCTGAACAAACACTGAATCGCTTGCCTTGGGGGAAGAACAACCTTATTCAAACCACCACAAGAAAAGTACAACGATTTTTCTCAAAAAAAAAAAAAAAAGAAGGGAAAAGTACAATGAGCTAGCTGCACAATCTGGAGAGACATTTAATTATTTATTGAAACAAGATGATGCATTAATTTATTGAAACAATGACCACATTATTGGAATTTCATAGACAGGAAAGTAAGATACATATTACAGTCATAAAATACATTTGCGCAGCAAATGTAGAAGGAGGTACTACACTGTTTATTGGATAGTGTAGACTTGCGCCTGCATGGTATTTCTTGGCTCTTCATGTAGTAAAGACATAATCTGTGAATGGACTACCAAGCTGTACCGTGAAGGGTATGGTGCCGAGTACTGCAGCTTCCGTGTCCGGGAAATATTTCACCCCTTGACGCTCTGTCACCTTTCCTTCACTCGTGACATCAATGGGGTAAGTCAGCAGGTGTCCATGGAGGTTACTCGCCAGGTTATCGCTGGTATAGAGCTTCCAGAGCTCTTCGGCCCTCTTGTTTACTTTCCGAATGCACTTGAGGCTACCGGGTCCTTGAAGTCCTCCTGCAGGTCACCAAGGTGCTCGTACCACAGCGACATCCGGAGGCCATGGACCTGTCCTCTGGCAACATCAACATCGGTGTTGAGGTGGAACGGCTGGTATGCACCCATGGCGATTTCAGAGTCCCTTGCTCCGTCCATGGAGCGCTGGTTGATGTTGGCCGATCCGATAATGATGTATTCGTCGTCCACTGTAACCAAACAGGCAGAGAGGTAAAACGTTAGAGCAATTATATTACAACTTGAACCAAATGACGTATCTTGTGCAAAAACACAAGATTTGCAAAAACTATCAACCTATTTCTTGGATTTGGTGCAAGCAGCAGCAGGCTAGGAATATGATTTGGCATACCTATCATAAGTTTGGAGTGAACATAGATCATGGAGCGCCGCGCCTTCTGGGCCCGATCGTAGTCGCTCCCATGTGCCGGATGATGTTTAGGTTCATATTCACCTGGAATCTTCACTTCCCTGTTACCCAAGCAGAAGAATGAGAGGTAATCCTTTGGGTTTGCATCGATGTTCTTGGCCTTGAGCGCTTTGGTGATGTCGGTGTACATCATCTCCATGGTCCTATTCTGCCAACTGAGCCCAGCCTGGATGGTCCAACCTGTTGGAACGCCTTCGGGCCACATTGGAACAACAATATACACCGCAAAGGGTTCGCCGGCTTCAATCTTGCTCACAATCTTCAGTGACAGCTCTCTGGGGATCAGCTGCAGCGCTCCAATATCCTCCGGCTTTATGCCATTGGGTTTCCACGCGAACGAGCTGCCAAGAAAGTACTGGTTCTCGATGTAGATGAAGTGCTTGGCGCGGCGAATGGCATGAATGTAGGCATCTTGGATGCTCCTGTCAATGACGTGGTTCTTGCCACTGATAAGCCCAGACAGAGCCGCCTCCTGCGGGGTCTTGGGAAACCCAGCGCAGGCGCTGCCGTCGATGGACCTGAACACTTGCACGTTCCACGCCTCATGGTCACCGTCGGCGACCACCGGCGACGACTGAGGCGCAATCACGTTCTCCATACCTCTGAGGTCGACGAGGAGGTCACCACCTTTGTTCTTCCACGGCCAGAGCACGTTGTGCAAGATGTCATCCTGCACGCCTTGCTTCCGCCACCTCTGCTCGAAGTTGTGGAGCACGTCCCACGCGGCGGGGCCTTCGAGCTTGCAGTGGATGTCGTGCCATGGCTCCCTCGGCCCGCCGTATTTGATGTCCGTGTCGCCGATGTTGTTCTGGTAGAAGTCGTTGGCGTGCGTCGTGTTGAGCGTCCCGAACAGAGAGTGCGACTGCGTGTCGTAGCGACCGTTGGTGAGGTCGATGCCGCCGATGAAGCTGACGACGCGACGGAGGCCGCCGCCGGAGCTGGCGGCGTCCACCATGACGGTCTTCTGGTGGTGGCTGAGCGCCACCGTCTTCCTGAACTCGATGGGGAACTCGCTGTCGTCGAGGCTACGTGGACAGAGCACGCAGTGCACGCCACTGCCTTTAAAGTAGTTGTACGTGTTGGCGTCACTGGTGCCCATCTTGCCTTGAAGAAGGTCCCAGTTGAGGAGCGAGGTGGGGTCATCCCACACCAGCATGAGCACACGCACACCCTCTTTCGCCTTGCGCTTGAGGAGCTCGCCGAGGGTGGTGCCGGCGCCGGCGTGGTGCCGATTCCCGTCACGGACCAGCGTGATCTCCGTGTTCACCGACCAGCCAGTGACATACACGAAGTGGCGCGCGCCATCGATGGCGTCGTAGATGTCCTCCCAGCATCGGCGTGGCTCGTACGTGTGGCCATCGGCGAGCTTGACGTCCGGCTTGAACGTGTCCAGCACGTTCGCGTCCTGGTACAGCGTCACCTTGCACCCCGAACGCTGCTTGAAGAAGGTCCTTGGCACGCCGGCGTACTGCGCGCTGCCGATGCCGTTGCCGAAGCTGGGGTCTTTGGCCACGCCGGTGAACCGTGCCTGGATGTGGATCTTTGGCCCGTGCGGGAGTGGTTTCTTCTCCTCGTCGACGATGTCGAGCCACCTGTCGATGTCGGCGTCGTTGGGGGTGAGCTTCAACACGTCCTCGACGGGGAGGTAGGCGCGGCCGACGAGGATGGCGTCGATGGGCAGGCGCAGCTTGACGGAGAAGACGACGTGCGAGCTGTAGTGTGCGCAGTAGATGTGGAACGACTCGTTCCAGCGTGGGTTGTCTGGGTTGCTGTCGTCGATCCGGGTGCGGCCAACGCGAGCGTTGTTGAGGTCCACCGTTGCGTACATCTGTGGCAGGCCAGTTGGCCAGCCCTCGAAGTGTGGCACGAGCCCTTGGAGGAACTGCACTCACAACAGTGGTATTTTAGATTAGTATAGTATTTTTTTTTTTTTAGAACACGCCGTTTAGCTTTTTTTTATTAAGTAGAATAAAGTTCAACCAAACAAAGTGCAACGGTAACAAAACAACTAACGAGGCAAAACCTAATTTTTAGATGGATCCAAACATTGATGCTCATAGAATAGCTCGTAGCTCGATCCATGCCTAGGTAGGATGGCATGTTTTGTTCTTGAATCCACCTGATGGTGTGTGTGTAATGCGTAGA
Source organism: Hyparrhenia diplandra (assembly GCA_015847255.1). Taxonomy (NCBI): domain Eukaryota; kingdom Viridiplantae; phylum Streptophyta; class Magnoliopsida; order Poales; family Poaceae; genus Hyparrhenia; species Hyparrhenia diplandra. The sequence goes on along the minus strand of JADLZK010011921.1, from coordinate 42,350 downwards.
ATCCTTATAATTAAATAAAGAGGGTTGTGTTGCTCAAAAAAAAAAATTGTTAGCTGGATATTTTACTGCTATCATGTGTCGATATTTTTACTGCTAGTGTCCTAGGTACTTCGAGTTAAAATTTTCACATTGGAAAAGGTGAGTAATTTAAAGTCTTATATTGGAACTATTTAGGTCTTGTTAACTTTCTTAATGATATAAGTGAGTATCATAGAAGCAGTTAATTTTAGAGCTATTGTTTGGGTCTAATGTTTTTCTGTAATGACAAAAAATTAAGTGATCCAAGTTATGATCTCAACTTCCTTCATTAAACATGTGAAGTAAAACCTTTCTATTTTTTTTTGTAAACGAATTGAAATTATTAATGTGGTAACAGTGTCATTAGATTTGTGATGTATATTTTTTTAAGAAGTGGGTGGAGTGTCGCAGGTTGAACCAAAGAAAGTACAGGGGTTTATGTGTGGAATGGGCTTGGTGGCCGACTCACACAGTGGCCATGCATAGTACATATTGTAGTGAAAAATATCCAATGGCTGCTGTCAGAGTCTACTAAATAAATGGATCGGTTGATGTTTCGCGTTTTGGGGCAATTTGTAGGATTTACGTTTTCCTGCCATATTAAAAAGGAAGTCTCTAAATACTAATAGGAACAGATTAACTTTGGTAAACAAAAAAATATATATATTGCTGCCAAAACATTTCGGGTGTAGTAGTTGTGACAAGAGCTGAAAAACAATTTCTAAATATGATATGAGTAATTAACAAAGTGAGATGGGAGCGGTTTAAACAAGTCTGCATTATTTAAAAATTAAAAAAAAGGATAGGGTTTCCTTGCTGACTTCGGTCAAAAAAAATAACAAAGTGAGATATTCTACCGAAGGATTTATGGAACTTACATTGTTAACTTTATTGTTGAATTTGGCTTCGAAGATGGTAGCATCGAGGGTTCCATGCAGCAGCGGCATGCTGGGAGCCATTGCTAGCAAGCTACCTCCTCTCTGGTAACAGATCGATTAGGCAAGGAACAATTGTAGTGAGTGCTTCTACTACTGTTGAAGCTTGTGGTGTGCTCGGTAGCAGGGATGGCTTGTCAATTTATACTGACAGGTACAACGTCTGGCGCTTCAGAGGAAGCTACATGCCATCACATACACTTGCTACCATCTATAAAAAAAAGTTGCGAGCAAAATCATCACATGTTCTCGTCCGGCAAGCCGTGTGTAGCAAAAAAAGGGAGTTGACATGGATCTAGTGGGCTGCATGTGCTGATCTAAAACCCACTTACACACACAAACACCTAACGGACTGCATTGTTCAGATTGATGGTCTTCTTAATTCCTCTGAATTGCTGCTGCCATTCGAGTTTTAAAATTTGACTAGTTGTGGGGGTAGACTCCAATGAGCCAACTTTTTTTCCCTATACATTCATCATGCAGCAGTACCTCTAGATTGCTGCATGCCAAGCAATTGAGTATTACAAGTAGCCTATTCAAATCTAGCAAGAGAGAGATTCCAATGTAGTGGACCAAGGCTACGCATGTTGCAGTATTTTTAAAAAATTGTAGGATAAGGATTCTACACGTGTAAAATGGTCTGGATGACATGAAAGCGGGACAGTTTAGAGCTCGTTAGGTTCTCCTAGTCCTGGAAACTACCGAGATTTTTTTTCAGCTAATCAAAGATTAAACAAATTAGCCAAACAATACGGGTAAGAATTTCAGCTTCATGCAAAACTGCAAGAAGGAAACAACATTCATCAGCTCCCTAAGCAATCAAGCAGGGATGGTTGTCACACAAAATGAAAACTCAATATATAGTGCATGACCATTCCTCGTACCTCGTCTCTTCAGCCCCGCGTCGCTCTTCGGGCGACTTGGACGGCGCCGCCACCCACCTCGAAGCTCCCTTCCCGGCGTCTCTTCGGCCGTTATCGCCGCCCCCTGCTCGGCGGCGGCCAGCGGCGGCGCCAACATAAAAGGGTGGCGTCCGCCCCGCTGCCCATCCCTCCTCCGCCCCCCCCCCTCCCGTCATCTACGGCATGCTGCGGTGGCGACCGGCGGATCCAGCCCCACAGCGGCTCCATATCCGGCGGTTGAAGGCACCCTGCTCCCTCTCCCATTCGTCCATGGATTAGCGGCGGCGGTGGCTCGGTGGCGGCGGCTCAGCCTCTGAACATGGCGGACTCGGCTCTCCGGCGCCGGGGCAGGCGAGGTCAGCCCGAATCTGCACCTATGGGTCCCGGATCTGGCTTGGGCCCTGCTCTTCCTGCCCCCCTTCGGTTTCTTGGGCGGCGGCCGGCCGAGCGTTGGGGAGCGCCGCCCGCCTGCGTGGCCTTCCCTGCGCGGTGGGACCTCGCTGTCTAGTGGTGTAAACTCTGCCGGGCATCTTCGCCGGGCGGGCGGCAAAGGGTATTGTGCCACTCACCTTGTTGAAGGAGTCGCTGAAGTTGTTGCGGCCATGGGCATTCAACAACCCCAGGTGAAACCTAGCCTGGTTTCTCGGGCCGGCGGCGTGTCGCGGTTGGCTCGTCGTCCAAGTTGTTGTTCGTCGGGGCTGGGATTCCCTACCGTGTCTCTCCGTTGTGCATATCATGTCGAGGTGGTGTTCAATGGCGTAACAACTTCGGATGTTGGTTGGCAGGCTTGTATCTACTCCAAGTTCTCTCGTGTTGTTGCCTTGGAAGAAGCATCACGTCTTCAATGATGGTTAATGTCCAACGTTTTCAGAAGAAGCATCATGTCTTCAATGGTGATTGGTGTCCAATGTTTTCTTAGGATGCGCTTCTTCTTTTTTTCTTCCTTGATTCTATTTCTTTCTTATTTCTGTGGTGTTTTTATTTTTTTATTATTTTAGTCTAGTTAATTATTTTTTTTTTATTTAATCTTATATTTTTAACTCTTGAATAACTTCTTTCTTTTATTTCTTATTATTTTATAGTTTTAATTCAACAATAATCATATCTTTTTCGCTTTCTTCTACTAGTTCTTTTCCTTTGGATAAGACAAGGAAGTTGACATGGATCTAGTAGGTTGCACCCGCGCTAGATACATCCGGATCTAAACCCACTTTGCATGCATGTGTATGGAAAACTCCTAGATAAATGGGCCAGTTAAACAACATGTGAAACTGTGAAAGGGACCTACCGGAATTATTGAAATTGATGCTCTGGTTTACATAGCGCAGCCCATATTGTCATATACAATACACTTGCAGTCATCTATCAAGAGTAGGCAGCAAAATCATCACATGTTTCTCGCCCGGCAAGCTGTGTAGCAAAAAGGACGATGGAGATAAAGTTTGGACGGAGATAAGAGAGTTGACATGGATCTAGCTAGCGGTCTGCACGGGCTAAATACATTTGGATCTACTCTTGTCATCATAGATAAATGAGCCAAAATTAACAAACAACATGTGACAGGGACCTACTGGCATCATTGAGAGTGATGCCCTTTAGTTCCTCTGAACTGCAGCTGTCATTCGAGTTTAAAAATGACGAGTTGTGGCGAGACTCCAATGGAAGTGTTGGGCATGGAGATGTCAATCAATCAATAGTAATTAATAGGAAATTTGCAAAGACAGTCGGTGCTTTTGCAGGTTTATTTTAGGCGTCAGATCGATTTTACTCAGCGTACCGATGGTTGGGACTGATTGAAATGATGTTCAAGATTTAAAAGGTTAACAATGAAGCGCTGGATAGAAAAAAAAAGGGCAAATTTCCCACGGTACAGAAAGCTCTAGTTTACATACTGTCGGGTACCAAAATAATGGGTACCCCAACATTCTCTGCAAAGGAGAAATACGACAGCCCATCCACACGGCTGGAATCTGGCCCAGGACCACCAGTGGGCCGAATATCACCCAACAGCATCACAGACGATGACCATGCTGACTCTGGGAAATCGACCACCGGTTGCCTGATCCACAAGCTTGGAGGCGTCGACAAACGTGTGACCCCACGGTCCGCGGTGGCCCACGGCGGCCTGCCAATGACCAGTTGATCTACAAGCTTGGAGGCATCGACAGGCACTTGGTCTTGCCGCCCATAACGGCCCACGACAGCCCATGATGGCCCATGAACGACTCACATTGGTTGCTGTTGGAGACATCAAGAGTGTGGAGAAGAAGGACCAAAGGTAACAACCATACCAAGCTTGATAACACCAGCCACCGCTTAGCCCCTAAAGGACAAGCGTCTAGGCTTAAACCCACCCCCTCGGGAGGATCTAACCCCCTCGGGTTCATTTCCACCTCGCCTTCGAGGGGGTCATGCCCGACACCCTCTTGGTCATCCAAACTCCGCCTCGCAGGGGCGGCCCCATGCCATACCCTCGGCGCGCGAACTCCGCTTCGCCCGAGGCGAAGAGAGTCCCTCGGACATCGAAAGCTCGGCCGGCCGGACCGCATTAAATGCCACCTGCCGCTGCGGCGGCGTCGGGTAATCGATTACCACAGGCGATTCGCCGCCCGTTATCCCCTCGCAAATCCGTCGATGGGACATAAAGCGATGGACTTCGTAGCGCAGCGCTTGGCACGGAAATCACGTCGATCGCTTGTTCACCTTCAGACGATCACGTCTCGCTTGCCACGTTTCCATTCACCCTCGGGGCTCGCCACGCCACAATGGCGTATCGGGCAACCTTCACCCCATGCGGGGTTCAAGACCCGCCCTCGAGCCCTCGGCTCCTCGGCGGTAAAGCCACGTGCCAAGGGTTCAGGACACGCGTCTCCACCTCCCGACCACAAGCCGGACTTCCCGAGCCCGGGCCTCGGCCATGAAGGCGCTTGGATCCCGGACAATGGACACATTAGCTCTCGAAACCCGACACGTAATGTAAACCATGCCTCCCTTCAAAGCTATAAAAGGGAGAGTAATGGCCCATTATAGGGGGACCACCAGTTAGAGACACCACGAACACCACGATCGAGAGAATCACTCCTCTCTTGTAACCGCTTGTAACCCCAACATCGAGTACCTTGGTGCGAGGTAATCTGAAAATGGTTCCTTTGCTGGACGTAGGGCCATCCATGGCCTGAACCAGGATAAATTCTCGTGTCCATCTCGCACACGCCATCTGGACGGGAACGCGCAGCATATAAATTTATTGTCGGTCCTCGAGACCCTCCGTTTCTCGAAACACCGACTGTTGGCGCGCCAGGTAGGGCAGCGTTGTGCGTAATCTTCATTCCAGTTTGATCCAAATGGCGATTTCCCCATCATTTCCACCTTGCTCTCCGTAGTATGAACTCCCCGAGGGGTGCCGCCGCGGTTTAGGCGATGGAGTTCGTGGCACTTGGCGCGACTACGAAATGATCCTTCTCCCAACCGAAGTCGGCGAGTGATCCTCCCTCTCCCCAGAGGGCGCACCGCCATCACGGCCGCCGCATGAAGCGACACGACGCCCCCGCCGGGCTCGGGCGAACAACCGCATCCTAGATCTCAACCCGGTGTTTGATGCCCCGCAGATCCGGCGGTGGGCATCTCGAAAACCACCGGCCTCACACCGCGGCCGAGAAAAGAAGATGAGGGCGAACGAGTCATGGAGGCACGGGACTACTACTCCGTGGGGAAACCAGCCCGGTGACCGGCGTCGGCGACGTCCTTCCTCGGGAACCCGTGATACCCCCCCTTTAGAGGGACAATAGGCACCTTTTTCGGGAGATCCATGATGAACATGCTCGCCTTGGATTGCGGTCCCATGCGAACTACACGCTCGTGCCCCAAGTTCCAATGGCGACGGCGACTTCTACGATCTCACCCGAGAGTGTTACAATGTAGAAGTGGTTGATGGGCATGTCTCGGATGTTGGAGACGACGCGATCATGACGATGATGAAGTGGGCGGTGCCGCCCAGGCGAGCCCCACCTCCGGCACAAGCGGCGTCGCTCCGGTTCACCCGGTCGCCCAGACCCCTCCGGCGAGGGCGGGGCGCCGCAAGCGCAATATCTCGTGGCATGGATCCGCGAGGAAAGGCGCACGACTTTCGACGGTTGGAACAAAGCATCCAACACGAACGGGCTCGCCGAGGTCCCGACCGGCGGGCACCCGGAGGAAATAACCGAGCCAACACCGGAGAGATTCCTCCCCCCGCCGAGGGCGGTCCCTTTCAACCGTGCAAGCCTCAACGTTGCGGCGGCGGCAATGCTAGTGCGAGAAATGCCTGAGCCCTCCACCACGAGGGGCGAAGGATCAAAGAAGGGCTCAAGGGCTCCTCGATAAGGCCGCCCGGCAGAGGCCGAGAGCTCGGCCTCACGCGACCGGGCAAAGATCCTCAAGACGCCGAGAAGAGCCGACCCACGGCGGGCGGGGCCTCGGCCAACCGCACGAGCGTGCCGCCGCGTCTGTCGAGGAGCGCGGCTAATAACCGGTGTCGGGACGTATGGGAGCGCGTTGAAGACAATCGCAAAGGCCGAGATCAATGTCACAACCGCCGAGGCCCCGACCTTCGGAAGAAATCGATAAGGCGTCGATGGCACCGCGAGGAGGCGTGGTTACTCGCGGATCCTCGGGTCCACAAGTCTTCACCAGGGGAGAGGGGCGCCACTCCGGCGCGTTTCCGTCCCCCGAGCCATATCGAGAAGTACTCCGGCGAAACACGCCCCGAGGTATGGCTGGCGGATTACCGGCTGGCATGTCAGTTCGCAGGGGCCCATGACGACAAAGTCATCATTCGTAACCTCGCCATGTACTTGTGAATCCTGTGCATGGCTCGAGCACCTTCCGCCCCAACTGACGCTTAACCGGGCTGACTGGAAAACGAATCCCGAGGCAACTTCCGAGGTACCTACCTACGCCCCAAGAACTCCCGGGATCTCGGGAATCGCCGGTAGAAGTCCGGGCGAGTCCCTACGCATCCTACATCCGGGCGCTTCTCAAAACAACGCACCGAAGCTCCCCAACGTGGACGGACTCCGATGTCATTGGGGCCTTCTTGGCGGCACTACGTGCCGAGAACTCATCGGCAAAGTCGGGCGCCGGACCCCAACCGAGGCCAATGAGCCGATGGACATTGCCACCAAGTTTGCCACCCCGGAGAAGAGGCCGCCGAGGCCCTCTTTAGCCAGCTCGGTAAGGGGAAGCGAAAAGGAGGATGAAGCCGAGGGGTCTCACTCTCGAGCCCGGAAAAGAAGAAGAACAAGGGCAAGAGAGGCAAGGGTCCCCCTCGACAACGGCGATGAAGATTTTGTCGCGCGGATCGGAAGGGCCCTCGGGCGCAACCTCCTGACCTTTGATGACATGCTCAAGAAGCCGTTCCCCAATCATAAGTTTCCCGTCAAGCACACCCTCGAGGAATGCAAAACCCTCCGCAAGTACTTCACCAAGCTTGGAGCCATTCCGAAGAGGAGGAAGAAAGGAAAGAGCCCGAGGATGGCGGGCGAAGACGATGGGAAATTCCCGAGAGTAGATAACTACTTCATGTTCTATGGGGAAAGACAAGCAATATGATGGCCCTAAGAAGGTGAAAGAAGGAGCGGCGAGAAGTCTTTGTCGTAGAGCCCGCCACTCCAAAGCTTCGCAAGTGGTCGACCGACCTATCACCTTCGATCGGGGCGGACCATCCCCAAAGACATTCTCAACCTTGGGGCTTATCCCTCGTGGTCGATCCCGTGATCGGCAACGTTAGGCTAACCAAAGTCCTTATGGGACGGAGGGAGCAGCCTCAACCTCATCTATGAGGGACCCTCGACTTGCTCAACATCCACAAGTCCAAGATCCGCCGAGGGGACCAGCGTTCAACGGCATTGTCCCGTGCAAGCAAGTCAAGCCCCTCGGGCGATTGACCTCCCGGTATGCTTGGCAACCCCTCGAACTTTCACGGGAGACATTGACCTTCGAGGTCCTCGGCTTCCGAGGCATTACCACCGATGCGGGGCGGCCATGCTACGCCAAGTTCATGGCCGTCCCAAACTACACATACCTCAAGCTGAAGATGCCGGGACCCAACGGAGTCATCACCACCGGGTCAACATATCGCCATGCATACGCATGCGACGCCGTCGAGTGTGTGGAGTATGCCGAGGCTGATCATGGCCGAGACCCTCATCGCTGACGTCAACAAGAGTTTTGACGAGATTTGCGGCGAGCCCGAGGCCAAACGCCACGCTGGTAGCTTTGAGCCCATGAAGGCCACGAAGGGCATTCCACTCGACCCTAAACGTCCGGGAGAGAAGCTGCCGAACATCAGCTTGGAGCTCGACCGAAATAGGAAGCGGTGCTCGTCGACTTTCTCCACGCGAATGCCGGACGTTTGCGTGGAGTCCCTCGGACATGCCGGGCATACCGAGGGATGTCGCCGAAAGCACTCCCTAGATATCCGAGCCGGCTCTAAGCCCGTGATGCGGCGCTTGCGACGTTTTGATGACGCCAAGCGAAAAATCATCGGGGAAGAGATCCACATGCTGTTGGCGGCCGGGTTCATCAAGGAGGTGTTCCACCCAGAGTGGTTAGCAAACCCTGTACTAGCAGAGAAAAAGAATGGGAAATAGAGGATGTGCGTAGACTACACTAGTCTTAATAAAGCATGCCCAAAAGTTCCTTTTCCTTTGCCTCGAATCGATCAAATTGTTGATTCCACCCGCAGGATGTGAGACCTTATCGTTTCTTGATGCGTACTGCGCTACCATCAAATTAAAATGAAAGAGTCCGACCAGCTCGCGACCTCTTTCATCACGCCCTTCGGGATGTACTGCTACCTCACTATGCCTTTCGGGCTGAGGAACACAGGGGCCACGTACCAACGATGCATGCAGCACGTTTTTGGCGAACTCATTGGAAAAATGGTTGAAGCTTACGTTGATGACATAGTGGTCAAATCCAAAAGGGCCACGGACCTAGTAGGCGATTTAACATCTACCTTTGAGTGCCTAAACAAGAAAGGAGTCAAGCTCAACCCCGAGAAGTGCGTTTTTGGGGTTCCCCGAGGGATGCTTCTCGGATTCATTGTCTCTCAGCGAGGCATCAAAGCCAACCCAACTAAGGTATTGGCCATCACCAAGATGGAGCCGATCAACAACCTAAAGGGGGTCCAAATGGTCATGGGGTGCCCGGCGTCGCTAGCCGGTTCATCTCGACTTGGGGAGAAAGGGCTACCTATGATCGACTCTTGAAAAAATCCGAGCGATTCGTCTGGACCCCCGAAGCCGAGGAGGCCCTCGGGAACCTAAAAGGGCTCCTCACAAACGCACCTATGTTGGTCCCACCGAATCCTGGAGAGCCCTTGCTCCTCTACGTCGCTGCAACTACTCAGGTAGTCGGTCGCAGCTATAGTGGTCGAAGGCCGAGAGGAAGGGCACACGTTACCCGTCCAGAGACTGGTCTACTTCATCAGTGAAGTCTTATCCGAGACTAAAACCCGGTACCCTCAGATGCAAAAACTACTATACGCAGTAGTGCTGGCTCGGCAAAAATTGCGACATTACTTCCTCGCCCATCCAGTCACGGTGGTATCATCATCCCCCCTCGGGGAGATTATTCAAAACCGGGAAGCAACAGGAAGAGTGGCTAAATGGGCGGTGGAGCTCATGAGCGAAACCATAACCTACGCCCCACGCAAGGCTATCAAGTCTCAAGTCCTTGCTGACTTCGTCGCCGAGTGGACTGACACCCAACTCCCCTCGACGCCTATCCAGGCCGAATGCTGGACGGTGTATTTTGATGGGTCGTTAATGAAGACGAGGAGCGGCGCTGGCCTACTCTTCATTTCGCTCCTCGGGGTCCACATGCGCTATGCCATTCGACTACATTTCCCGGCCTCGAACAACGTGGCAGAATACGAAGCACTCGTCAACGGCCTCCGGATCGCCACTGACCTCGGGATACGCCGCTTGGAAACAAGAGGCGACTCACAACTGGTCATTGACCAAGTCATGAAGGCTTCAACCTGCCATGACCCCAAAATGGAAGCGTATTGCCGGGAGGTACAAAAATTAGAAGACAAGTTCCATGGTTTGGAACACAGGCACACCCCGAGGAGACACAATGAAGCCGCGGATGAGCTCGCGAAGATGGCTTCTACAAGAGCCGCGGTGCCACCGGACATCCTCACCCGAGACCTCTACGAACCCTCGCTGAAGTATGTGATTACGCACCCTCCCTCGGGGCTAGAACGGCCGAGCCCTCGGGTTCACCACGACCCGAGGCCATGCAAGTCGATGCAGAGCATCAAGATTGGCGAGTTCCATTACTTGATTATCCGGGTCCGAGGGGAGTTGCCCGAGGATAAAACCGAGGCACGATCGATAGCATGACGGGCCAAGACCTTCACTCTCATAGGTGACAACAAGGAGCTATATAAGAGGGGAGCCTCGGGAGTCTACCAGCGATGCATACCCACGCAGCAAGGCCAGGAACTTCTGGCAGATACTCACGGAGGAGAATGTGGTCACCATGCCGCCCCTCGGACACTGGTCGGCAAAGTCTTGTGCAAGGCTTCTCACGGCCCCGGCGGTCCGGATGCTAACCATATCGTCCCGCTCCCCGCAAAGGATGCCAATATTACTCGCGCAGAACGCACCTCCCGGCGCAAGTGCTGCAAACCATCCCCATAACATGGCCATTTGCGGTTTGGGGGCTCGACATGATAGGTCCCCTCAAAAAGGCACCAGGGGGCTTTACACACGTCATCGGTTGCCATAGACAAATTCTCCAAGTGGATAGAAGCATGGCCTCATGACTCCCGAACGGAAGAAACGGTGAAGTTCTTCAACAACATCATAACAAGATTCGGCGTTCCCAACTCCATCATCACCGACAATGGAACCAATTTTGTTGGAAAGAAGTTCTTGGACTTCTGTGATGACTATGGCATCCGGTGGACACTGCGGCAGTCGCTCATCCGAAGACCAACGGCCAAGTGGAGCGTGCCAATGGCATGATTCTACAAGGCCTCAAGCCAAGAATCTTCAACAAGTTAAACCAATATGGCAGAAGGTGGTACCAAGAACTACCCTCGGTGTTGTGGAGCCTGTGGACAACAAAGAGCCGAGCCACAGGGTTCACCCCATTCTTCCTCGTCTACGGAGCCGAGGCTGTCCTACCAACGGATTTAGAGTACGGGTCCCCAAGGCTTCGGGCTTACACCGAGCAACGCAACCATGATGCCCGACAAAACTCCATCGACCCGTGGGATGAAGCCCGAGACATAGCGCTAATCTACTCGGCACGGTACCAACAATCACTCCGGCGGTACCATGCTAAGAAAATGAAGCCGCGGGGTTTCCAAGTCAATGACCCGGTGCTAAGGCTCAAGTGAGACGACCGAGGGCGTCATAAACTGACCCCTCCGTGGGAAGGACCTTATTTCATCGCCGAAATACTAAGGCCTGGCACTTACAAGCTAAAGAACGAAAGGGGCGAAGTCTACTCCAACGCATGGAACATAGAACAGCTACGTCGCTTCTATCCTTAGAACCCTAGCGTTCAACTTTGTACACATCAACTTTGTACAATTAATGAAAAATATGTCTTTTTCTCCAACTAAAGAGCTAAAAGATCTTAAGGTAGGTTTGGTCTTAAACCAAACCTCCCTCGGGGGCTACCAGAGGGGGAACCCCTCCCCTAAAGGTTTCCCACGAAATTTTTTGAAAAAATCCGAACGCCCTGAAAAATTTGCTCAAGTCACAAGAGTTTCACATACTATTCTCAAACGAAATAACCGAGCCCTTGGATCGCCCCTAGTGGTACCCATGCTCATTATTCCAGGAAAGAAATATGGAAATAACTCAAAACAAGCACTTGCAAGCATAACAGAAGGGATACTGGATTTATAAAAACAAAACCTACGAATTACCAAGTTTGAAGGGACATAATACTATTACACAACCACTTATCACTAAGAAGTTCTTTTACAGGGACTCAAGCTCATGAGCTAGGAGCATCGGGCTTGGGGGCACCAGTCTTCCCCACATTAGGCTCGGAGGATGTAGACCGAGGGGCTGCAGAATCGCCAGTCTCTTCGCCATCACCAACCCTGGGCGTCGGGGTATGGGTGAAGGTGTCCTCAGATGAGATCTCGATGGCCTCTATGGTCGCTTCGTAGCCGGACTCGACTGGAGAATATGGAGGGCAGACTTCATCCTCAAAATGCGCGGCCAGCACGCCCAATGGCCCCTCAACTTGGGCATATAAGTTGGCAGTCTTCGCATCGACCTCGGCGTCATCATCATCTGAGCTAAAGAAGAAGCCGCCCGAGAGGTTCTCGAGGGTTTCGGCACTCATGGGGAAGTGCGAGCAGATCACCGCCATACAGCACTTCACGCCGTTACGGAAGGCACTCCGAAGCTCCCCTCGGATGTAGCCACCCAGGGCACTAAACCGACTTCGGGCCGAGGCCCCCGGACTCAGGAGTTCTCCGCCCGAACCAACGGATAAAGTCAACCACGGCCTCTTTGAGCTCCCCATGCACTTTCTCCTCGGATTGGAGACACTCGGCGGGGCGGAAGCATTGTCCACGGCCTCGGACCGGACCCTCGGCCTCGCCAAACGAGCACAAACGCGAGACAAAGGGTTTTAAACCCCGGGAAAACATGTGTAATCAAGAAACGAGGGAGAGGCAAAAAGGACATACCTTCGCATTTCGCTTCCATTCCAAATCCCCTCATGCTCGGTCATGGCCATTTGGCGAAGCAGCTCCTTGTCCTTCTTCGCGCTCAAGCTCGGACACCAACTCCCCACACGGGAGTTGAGGGCATCGGCCAGCTCGGTTTTTTCGCCTCCCCCGAGCGATCTCGGTTCCGGGCCTCCTCGAAGTCCTGACTCGCTTGAGCCGCTTCAGACCGCGCTCGATTGGCCTCGGCCCTCGATGCAGCCAGCTCAACCACCAGGGCCTGGCGCTGGGATTCACGCTCTTCGACAAGAGCCGTGAGGTGAGTCACCTCACCCCGGGCCTGGATTAATTCTACCCGGTACGCCTGAGGGCATCCCGTTAAGGGCGTTCTGGCGTAGCAGCTCAGATTTCTCCCAGGCAAACCTCTTCAAGCTCTGAAAATCAAAGGACTTGATCAGCTATATGAACAAAAAGAAAAGAACACGAAAGCGGGAGCGGATAATGGACCTCGTCGGTCCGGGCCAGGCGCTTGGACAGCGCATCACCGATCTTGTTCAGCCCGTCCGCCGCCCACCTCGAATCTGCTCATGCTCACCGCCAGCGGCCACCTCGGGCGGTCATGAACGACGCGGCAAGAGGACCACGGATCTGTCCCCAAGTTCAAGAGGAGCGCCACCCCGGCCGGTCGGGTCATCGGTCGGGCGCTCTGCAGGCCTCCTCCACACCGGGAAAGCTGGACTAGTAAAGTCCAAGGGACCCTCGCGGTGATCACCGGCACCAAGGGACCGCCCCCTCGGATGGCAGTGGCCTCTGCGCAGCCCATGAGCCATGCTGCGGAGGCGATGAGCTGGTGGGCACCCTCGATGCCTCAAGAGAAGAGGAGGACCTCTGGGCCTCCGCCGCATTGAAGAGCTCATCCTGGGGGACCTCGCCAAGGAGGGACACGTCCGCCCCCGTGGCACGGGGCTCCTCCCGAGCCTTCGGGTCTACCTCCATGAGGTTAGCTGCGAGGCATCCTGCGCACACGCCGCCTCAACACCACTCCCACCGTTTGAGGCAAGCAAGGACGACGGCGGCGGCGGGATGGGACTTTGCTGGACAAGAGTCTCCCCTCGGCCTGAATCATCTCGGGCCCCATGGTCACTTGAGCCCGCGGGGCTTTGGCGCCGCCTGAAGCAAAATCATGGAGGGCGTAGGCATAGTGCGAGAATCCCCCTTTTGTTGGTCAACCCCCTCGGGGTCTCCTCATGAGGAGGGAGGCAGGACCGGCCGAGGCGTCGAGGGTCGACAACAAGCCTTCTCGGCGAGGGGCATCCCGCCCCAAGAGTGCCCACCTGATGGCACAGGCCGGTCTTGGCGCCTTCTTGGGGTGCAACGTCAACGACTTCGGCCCCCGTTTCTGGCAAGTAATACGCAAGCATTAGAGGCCCGACCATAACAAAATTACCTACGAAGAAACAAAAACGAGAGGAAGGCCAAGGAGAAAAAACTCACGAAGCCCGGGAGGCGGCCTTGGGCGTCGCCGGCCTTGCGAGGCGGCCGAGACCGGGGTCGGCTGCGCTTCGGGGCGGAACCACGACCCACTTCCGTGGGCCGCGATGACGAGGCGTCGGGAGTCACGGGTTCCTTCCCTCGGCTCTCGGTGCGCCGTCACTGTCGATCGGCCCTATGGGAGGCCCGGCCCCTCTCCCGCGACCGAGGTGTGCTCACGAGGCCCTCGGGGGACTCCCGCCCCCTCGGATGACTCCCGCTGTCTCCTCCGATTACGGATCGTCCACCGGTGACGGCGGCATCCCCGCGTGGTCCCGACGCTGAAGTTGGTCGTCAGAGCCATCAGACGATTCCGCCACGCCCTCAGAGGAGGTTGAGGACTGCGGGTTTCGCCTGCCTCACCTGCTCTCGGCGGCGGGCCTCACGGGACACCCTTTTCCTCTTCTTCTCATCCTCCCGCTCCTTCTGTTGTCTCTCCCGCTCATTTCGCGCCCGGTTGACGGCACGCTGGTCTTGATCCTCGGGCACGGGAGGAGGTGAAGGCTTGTAGACGAACCCCCCCTGCATGAAGAAAGGGGAATGGGGGTTAGGAATCAAAAAAGAAAGGATAGCAAATCAAGCGGCTGGAGGGCAACACTTACCAGGGAAATATACCCCTCATAGGGGCGCATTGCAATCTTCGGAAGCTTATCAGGCGCATTGGCCCCCTGCGTCTCCCGAACCTGCTTCATCAAGGCCTCGCCCGAGAGATTCCCAGAGACCATCCGGGTGCCCTGGAGGTTCGCGGTCGCCTTCATCTCGAAAAAAGGCATGGGGGCGCCGCCAAAGGGCAAAGATGCGACGGCGATGGAACGCAGCCATCGACCGCCGCCGCGTTGACATGATGGCTCCGGAGCGTAAGAATGGCGTACCGAAGAGCATCCAGCCGAGGTTGGTCGGCGACTACAGGGCCGTGGAACCACTTGTCCGGGCGGACTTTGATCACGCGCCCGGTGTAGGCAGGGAGTTCTCCTCCGTCGTTCCGGAGATAGAACCACTCATCTTGCCACCCCTTGTTCGAACCAATGAGCTTGGAGACAATGTATTCGTCCGCCCGGCTCTTCCGGCCCTCAGCCGAGCGAACCTAGAGGACACAACCGCCAACGCGCACGGCGGCCTTCATGGGCGCGCCCCTTCTTCCTGCGGCGGTGTTCACCTCCGCCTTGAAGAACCACCGCCACAAATCCCAGTGCACGTCAATGCCCAGGAAGCCCTCACAGAGGGTGATGAAAATCGCCGCTTGGGAGACCGAATTGGGAGGAAGTTGGTGGAGTTCGATACCGTAGTAGTGCAGGATTGCCCGCATAAACTGGTGCGCCGGCACCCCGAAGCCCCGCTTGTGGTGCTCCACCAAGCTGACCACATAGCCCTCTGGGGGACGGGGCTCTTCATCAGACGCACACGGCGCCATCCACTCTGGCCCGGCGGCGTCGGTGCGGGGACGGAGGAGACCCTCATCCACCAACCTCTGGAGTTTCTCCTCCGTGGCCCGACAAGCGGCCATGGGTCGGCGTCAAGGGCGACAGCGCATCGCTCTTTTGAGCCATGGCCGACCTCCCGGCCTTCGATGGCAAAGGTAGTTGCCGCAGCAAGGACTACCGCGCTCTCTCTCTCTCTACCTATCTTCCACTCCTATCTCCTTTCTCTTTGGGTGGTGAAGGTTGCAGGGGAACGAGAACGGGGAAGCGAGGAAAAGCAACCGTACGCCACCGGTGGCGCTCCCGAATATATAGAGAAGGGGAAGGGGAACCGCCGGCGGACTCAACCGGCACCCCGTGCAAACGGACGGCCCACCACTAAGCAAGGTTAGCCGATCCGACGGCTTAAAAACCCTGATAACTGCTGGGCACATGCATTAAATGCGCGAAACGGGAGTGCGCCCGTTCCAACTCTGACAGGCGCTACGGCGTCCCATCCCATCGGACACGACCGCCTCCCCGCATCGAGTCTTTGCCTCGAAAAGGCGCGCCGATCGCCCGACCTGGGCGGGGGGTAAAATGTCCGACGCCGCACAAAGGCATGCGACCCATGGCAAGGTATGATCCGCCCTCGGGCGAAAGCCATGTCATCCAATGCATTGACCCGAGGAGCAATGCCGGGCTCCGAGCCCACTACGGTCCAGGGGTTCCAAGGCTGGGCCCCATTGGGTTTCTACAGTCGCCTCAGGACAACCGAGCCAGGGACAGGATGGAAATGCACAACCGGCCTATGCCCGGGCCCTCAGGGGCTCTGGATTTCCTAAACGTGTCTAAGACTTGCAGAAACTGTTTATAGGGATGTCCCATCCGTGGGAGGCCTACAGGCCCTCGGGATCCGACCCATCGGAAACCGGGATCCGCTAAATGGTCCGTGAGTTTTTATGGAGTGAGTCCTAGACCACACAAAATGACCCTTACTCCGGTGAGGGCACGGGCGCTCCACTTAGACTTCCCCGTTACAACGCTCACCGGAGCATGTCACGTTCGGCTTACAGGGCAGCATGGCACGTCTCCCCTCCTCCTCCCTTCCAGAAGGGTGACAGAGGAGCGTATGCTCAAAGTCGAAGAAGCCTGGAACGACCTTGCGCACACAAGCGCGGGCTCCGGGCTACCCTCGCAAAACGGATGAGCTTTGCACAAATAAGCACGACAAAAAAGTTGTTCTGATCTTGCCAACGTGCAAGGTTCGAAAAGACCTCGAAGGAATCCATCATTCCTCCGAGGCCTCGGGGGCTACACCCAACGGGTGCGCTCACGCCAGCACCCCCCCCGAGAGACTCCGAGAACTGCTCTTCCAGGAAGGGTCACGACAACCAACCCCCGAGCGAAGTCACACTACTCCCTCGGGGGCTCGGGGGCTACTGTCGTGTACCAAAATAATGGGTACCCCAACATTCTCTGCAAAGAAGAAATACGACACCCATCCACACGGCCGGAATCGGCCCAGACCACCGGTGGGCGAATATCACCCAACAAAGATCACGGACGATGACCATGCCGACTCAAAATCGACCACCACCGCCACGATCCACAAGCATGGAGGCGTCGACAAACGTGTGGACCCCACGGTCGCGGTGGCCCACGGCGGCCCGCCAATGACCAGCTTGATCTACAAGCTTGGAGGCATCGACAGGGCACTTGGTCTTGCCGCCCATAACGCCCACGGCAGCCCATGATGGCCCATGAATGACTCATCGGTTCTTTGTTGGAGACATCAAGAGCGTGGAGAAGAAGGACCAAAGGTAACAACCATACCAAGCTTGATAACACCAGCCCACCGCTTAGCCCCTAAAGGACAAGCGTCTGAGGCTTAAACCCACCCTCGGGAGGATCCGACCCCCTCGGGGTTTATTTCCGCCTCGCGGGGGGTCATGCCCGGACACCCTCTCGGTCATCCAAACTCCGCCCTCGCCCGAGGGCCGGCCCCATGCCATACCCTCGGGCGCCACGAACTCCGCTTCGTCCGAGGGGCGAGAGAGTCCCTCGGACATTGAAAGCCCGGCCGACCGGCCGCATTAAATGCCGCGCCCACCAAGGACGACGCGTCGGGGTAATCGATTACCAGGGCGATTCGCCGCCCGTTATCCCCTCGCAAATCCACGTCGATGGGACATAAAGCGATGGACTACGTAACGCACCGCAGCACGGGAAATCACGTCGATATTGTTCACCTTCCGACGATCGTCTCCTTGCCACGCGTTTCCATTCACCCTCGGGCCCCGCGCCACAATGACTTATCGGGCAACCTTCACCCCATGCGGGGTTCAAGACCCGCCCTCGAGCCCCTCGGCTCCTCCGGCATTGTAAGACACGTGCTAAGGGTTCAAGGACACGCATCTCCACCTCCCGACCACGGTTGGACTTCACGAGCCCAGGCCTCGGCCATGAAGACGCTTGGATCCCTGACAATGGACACATTAGCTCGAAAAGCCGACACGTAATGTAAACCATGCCTCCCTTCAAAGCTATAAAAGGGAGAGTAATGGCCCATTATAGAGGGACGACCGATTAGAGACACCACGAACACTACGATCGCGAGAATCACTCCTCTCTTGTAACCGCTTGTAACCCCAACATCGAGCACCTTGGTGCGGGTAATCTAAACGGTTCCTTTGCTAGGCGTAGGGGCCATCCATGGCCTTGAACCAGATAAATTCTCGTGTCCATCTCGCACACGCCATCTCGGGCGGAACGCGGCATATAAATTTATTGCGGTCCTCGAGACCCTCCGTTTCTCGAAACACCGACACATATATATGTTTGTATCTACAGTAATACAAAACAGTTGCCACCATGCATGTAATGGTCCTATGTCCTAAACAATTAGGCCAGTCTCCGTGGTTAGTTTCCTTGCTTAGATAATGAAATTTGGATGAAACTCTTACTCTTAATGCAAAGTTTTATTCTAGAGTTTCATAGCACTTAATTTAATGACTCATGGATAGTTAGTAATCTTGTCGAGAGAGTTTGATCTAAATGACACTCATTTCTTCTCTCGCCTATGTGACAACTTATTTAATGCAAATGAATCTTATACAAAACCACTGAAAAAATAGCACGCTATAGTGCCGCTATAGCGGCTAGAATCAGTTGTCGCTATGCTGATTAGCACGCTATTTGGTCACTGTAGCGTTTTGGTCAAGCTCTCGCTAAATTCTATAGCCCGTGATTTTTTCATGGTTCGAAACACCCACCGACACTGGCCTTAGGCAGTTCTTTCTTCGGTACAATCATCATGCATCTTGGATAAGGGTTCCCATGGATCGGTCTGCATCTGCACCTCTAGATTGCTGCCAAGCAATAGAGAATATTACAAGTTGCCTATTCAAATCTAGCAAGATCGAGATATTCCAATGGGCTAAGACTACGCATGTTGCCGTATTTTTTAATTGCATGCAGGTTAAGGGTTTTCCACGTGAATAATGGTCCGGATGAAATGAAAAGGCCGGTGACATTTGTACAGGAGACAAGATGGACCCTGTAGAGCTCGGGTTGTCATGGCTTGAGTCGTAGTGCCACCATGGGCTTTCCGAATTGGGCACCATAAGCACGACTCAATTAAAGGGCAACCCGATAGCAGCCCAATATCCACATGTACTGTGAGAGGGACAACCAGCTGGTCACAGGTCCTAAAATGTTCAAACGAAAACTCTATAGCCCACTGCCCACCGTTGCGCAACGACTAAGCCCACACCACACTGCTGGCTGCTGCTTACAAGGCTTGTCGGCTTGTGAGCAGCCGACCAGGATGCTCCATTTTGACCTTTGTACAACAGCTTCTAAATCTGCAATTATTTGTTAAAAAATATTATGGCCTGAAATTGGGTAAAAAACATTCTGATGGGTTTGAACAGGTGATACCCATCGGCTACAAACCCATTGTCATCCTTAATTACAAATCAATGCAAGATGGTCATTTCATTGCATTGCTGCTCAATGTGCATTTCCAAAATGCAAGAAACTAGACTTCGGATTTATTTTAACACAACAGTAATTTCTTTGCAGTAATGATCCGTAAAGGTTTCGTGCAAACAACACGCTACAACATATCTGAAACAAAAAGAGAACAACCATGTGTGGTGAACTACTGCAACTACTATCCATCTCTCATTTATGCTGAGTCCATGACACATTCAATTGCGTTTTGCAGATCCCAAACTACCCTGAACTACGCTCCCATCAAGCTGCAGCCATGATGCATTCAATTGCTTGTTTGCAGATTCCAGTCATAGTCTCTTCTGGTCCATACACCTGAAGTGGATTTTTCAAAACATAATCAGCTCATCTATTGTGGACAGCAGACAATGATTCACAACGACCAACAACAAACGGTTGAATATTCTTTTTACATCTATTTTCTGAGCTAAAGAGTTTCCATCAAAAAGTTTTCCATTATGCTTAAAGGCAACTAGATCAGTACCTCAATCGGAACACCAAGTTCTGCACCAAGCTTGCGCATTTTGGCCAGTCCAGATTGGTAATTTGGACCACCACGGCGAACATAAATGTGCATCCTTGAAGCCTTCAACTTCGATTCCTGAAAATGAATTGTGTGGTGATTGGTGAAGAATAAAAAAAGGTGAACAGATATGAGTGGTGCCAAACATCAGCGAGGATTCTAAAGTGAGTGGTCTTAGGTACCTTCTCTCTTAAGGCCCGGATGATGCCATTGAATGTGGCAGCAACATCGGTGAAGTTAGCTATGCCACCTCAATGAGAAGGAATCTCTTGCGGCCATCAGGATCAGCAGTTGCACACTGCATTTAATTGTACGGTTAACAGATGATCCTAACATTATCCCAACCAGAAGATGGTCCAAAGGTGGAGTTAACAGCAGCATTAAAAAGGTTACAGTGTTTGCTTACATCAAGTACAACTCTGGCATAATTCAGAACCTCCTCCTCATTAGGAGCACCACTATACTCTGCATAGTTTCCAAGCTCTGACGCATATCCCAAGTCTCCAACCTGGTACATGGGGGAATTAATTTCATCATGGCAGCTAAATACAGGTGAACAGTTTAACAGGCATCAACGTGAAAACCTTTTTTTGTGTAATAAAAATAGGATATAATTGATGCTTACTGTATCAGCATATATGACACTAGCACCACCACCAGCAACCATTGTCCAGATACGACCTTTTGGGTTCAAAACTGTGAACTTCAGAGAGGCACTTGTCTGAAATAACAAGGTTGGCGAATTAACACACAAGTCAACAAAATATACTGCAGATGCAGAATTTCCCATGGAAACTGATTATTTTAGAGGTGACAAACCTCAGAAACAAAAAGGAAAGATAAAAACATAGCCCTGAGATCAATACCTTTTCATCTAGTTCATGGATGAAACTTTTTTTAGGACTGAGTACTCTTCCAAAAGACAGAGGGAATTCTATACCTCCCCCACCTGCACAATTGATAAGTATAAGAATAGATCCAATAATGACGTCACAAAATAGCATCCTTGGGAAATCTAGGACTCACTTTTTTGAAGTTTTTGAAAGCTGCTGTGTCATCTAGTTCTCCTCTCATATCCAGGGGATATGGCTCCCCATTGACCATGGTGAACGGATTCATCTCAAGAAACGAGAAATCCAAGTCTGCAGTTGGAGCAGAATTCTTGTCAACATGGCAAATCAGGAAATATAGCGACATGTACAATTTTTAATTCACTACATCTGGCAAATGAACATTTCCCAAATCTGCGGTACCTTGGAATACAGCAAAGACTCCTTTAATGAAGTCACCAATTTTTCCGCATGCCTGATCAGCAAACAAAAGGAGTACACTACCTCAATGTGAGAAATGAGAAACATGGAGGTATTGAGGTTAAAACTAAGGAGGAAAGCAACAAGTACCTCCAATGGAAGGGTCGCAATCAATGGAGCACATGAATCAGAAGTCATTGGCTTCTCAGTAGGCAGAAAAATCGTCTTGACCTTGTCCCAGTTCTCCTCGATCTCAATCCCTCCACACTCTGAGAAGCTGATGGTGTTGCCCAACCTCTCCGAAACAATCGAAAGGTAGTACTCTTGATCATGGGGCACAAACGGCTCAACAATGAAGGTCGTGATTGGAGCCTTGCAGGCGCCCATTTCAACCTGAAAAATAATGAATGGATCACGAAAAAGGAAAATCAACTCATGTAGCATGTGAATAAAAAGTTGTTTACACATAGGCAACTGCTATACCTCAACTCCCAGACGCTGCTTGACAAATTCCTTGACTTGATCGAAATCCAAGTTGAGAGCCACAAGGCCGCTCTACCCACGCTTCCCGAACAGCAAATCGGGCTTCACCACTAGCTTCATGGTTGATAGCCATGGCTGCTGGCTCAGAAGCTCTGCGAAGTCTGTTGACTGAGTGATCTGTCATTGAGCAAGGTACAAGATTCAGTATTGACTTTTTTTTTATTTTGTCAATTATTATCTGATGACATGACACTGTGTCCAATCATCAGTAGTAGTATATGACTGGAACCACCGGGAGTACAGTTTTATAATTCATTTGAAACCGATGTTGGATTTCTTTTGTATGCTTGTTGTACAGTTGCTTAAAATAGCCAAATACCCCAGATTCAACAATCTGAGTGACCCAATGGATCCAAGCTGCTTCAAGAGCACTACTAGTAATATAAACAGGCCTGAACAAGCAAATCACACGGCCAACCAATCACCAGATCTGACTAAAAAGTCAGTGCTCCTTATTATAGACTCCTCCAACGACAGCTCATATCAGTTGAATATAAAAATTAAAACAAAAATCGCACCTTTCTGAAGTTCCTCCTAAGATACCATGAACAAATTCAAGCATAGCACAAGCCTGCGACAAATGGGGGGGCTCCACTCAACCTCTGTCTGTGACTCTGTCCAGATCCCATCTCTAATTCCTAACACGCCACATTTTTCTACTCCTACTACTAGGAATCAGAGTAGTACCAAATTAAGGCAGTAGGAAGCATTCACTGCTAAACAGAATCCTAGGAATACGGCTGCTTGAATGAAATCCATGGGCCGCTCATAGGAAAATCGGATCTTTACACTCCCCAGGCCAGATCCAGTCCGAGAATGATGAGGGAAGAAGATTCACCACCCGACGCCGGGTCAGAATTACTGAAGTGGGGGAGGGGAGGCAGAGGCAGTGACTGACCTGGGCGGAGAGGATGGTGAGGTCGATTCCAGCGAGGCGCTTGAGGTGCTCCCTGAGGAGGCGCTTGGAGTCGTACTCCCGGATCTTCTTGCGCGCCATGGCGACGGGAGGTGGTGGTGGGCGGGTTGGTGACTGGCGCTCTGGGCGTGCCGGCCGGGTGCACGACGTTTGTCAGTCAGTCAGCTAGAGGGAAGAATGGAGGATGGTTTTGTTTATCCTAAATGCTACTTTGTGCGACGTTCGCGACGCGGCCTGCGCAGACTTCACGCATCCTCTCCCCGCACACTCCACCCACACACCGCTTCACGCGTCCTCTCCCCACCCGCCCACACTCTCTCTCTCTCTCTCCCACCGCACGCCCCCTCTCTCTGCGGTGACCGGCGGCGGCCTCCTCCCCCGGCGCGCCGGCCGCCTCCTCGCACCGTGCCCACCACCTCCCGTGCCCCACCGCCTGCCCGCGCAGCCATGGTGGGTACGGCGGGCGCGGCGGCGGTGGATCCAAATTGGATCGGGCCCGTAGGCCCTCCTCCTCCTCCTCCTCCAACTCCGGCGGTGAGCTAGGGTTCCGGCGAGGTTTCTCCCCTTTCTTCTCCAACTCCGGTGGGGGTATAGATCGCCGGCCCGGCCGGAGGCGGGTAGGACAGGCGGTGGGATTGGTGGACGGGGCGGTTTAGCGTGCGGTTGGTGGAGTAGGGGGCGGTTGGGCCGTGTCGGGGTGGGGGCACCATGGCCGAGCTTCGCCGGGGTTCGTCTTGTATGCATCTTTGGAGGTAGGACAGGCGGTGAGCTAGGGGAAGAAGGTGGTCGCCGACCCTACCGCCCGGCGGCGGGGGCAATGTTGCCGGAGTGGGTGAAGAAGACTTGCTTAGTTTTTTTATGCAACTATACAAATGCCTGGGGAGAAAGTGTGCATGCTGGATGTTTAAATCCTGCACGCGCACCCGTTAGCAAAGTCCTTTGTTTATATATATCGATTGAGAGATTCAGTGGAGGCTTTGGTATTGCTAATGCTGGTGTTAGATGGGATCTAAGTACTGGTGGTTACTCGTACACGGAAAGGGACATGAATGAATTAAGAAAAAAATATGAGCAGCACCAGCACGGCCACAGCACTGCAGTGCTAGACATTATTAAAATCTTAATTGTCCATCAAGGAGATATCTTAACACTGTTGTTTGTCGATTGTGTGTTGCTTAATTTTAAATCAACAGTTGCCTCTTTTTTTTGTTACATTTGGAAGTCCAAAACTAGGAGGGAGGAGGAGGGAAATTGTGTTCTTATAGTAGGGGAGAAAAATGGTGGGAAAAATAAAAGAAAGAAACAAGTTGAGTGATGTACTACCAGTATTAGTACAAGATTGTGTGTGCGTGTGTCAAATACTACGTGTAGGTAGTATTAACTCGTGTGTTGACCTGATGGTGGATTGTACCACTAGTAAGCGACTAATAAGTGTCTAAATAAGTGGTTACATATTAAGCAATGTTTGGCCAAAGGCTCATACGAATTTCACAGCTCTTATTTTGGTCAAGAATGTGGTTGACATTAGTCATTAGTTGACAAAGTTTGGTCTCAAACAGTGTGCATTTCAAGTGACAAGGGAAAAAAAACATATATACAATATACTCTAGCACTAGTATATCTGAATTCTGAATTGGAATGGCAGGTCGTCAAATACCGTCAAGCTTTGAGACCAGACAGTGCACATTGGTCCGTACACGTGTTTTCCCCACTCTTCCTGTCGGATGAGAATTGGAATGGTTGGTTTGGAGCTGAATTGCAAGCCAAGGAAGAGAATGAGTTTGGTGTTCGGTGGCAGGTGCGGCGAGGAACGGATGGATGGGCAATGCAATGCTGGTGGTAGGCTGACCGGTGGCGGTGGATGCATCTGCATGCAGCGGTAGGCTGGTGTCAGTTGGTTAGGCAGCTACTTGTATGCTGGCTTTGTAGCCGCACACGCAACCTACACCGCGCACCCAACACTCAGCGCCACGTCGGCGATGCTTCTTCCCCTGGCCGCAACCAGTGCAGGTGGGCCGTGGGCCGTAGTCCTTCTGGGCAATTCGTGCGTTCCACGCTCGTCGTAGGAGGAACAAACGAGCAAAAGGGCCCAGTTTGTCTTTTTTTTTTTTAACAACGATCGGTCACACTAATGCTAGTGGGTTGGGATTCAAATTGAAACCGATCCTAACTAAGCTTGTGAAAAAAGAAAATTCAACCCACCCCACACCAATCTACCACCCGCACTAACCAAACTAGCCCAAACCGTTACTTTTTTTCTCCTCAATCCAGACCAAACCGTTTCTCTAGCTGTGGTCTGAACCATCACAAACCAAATCTAAACACACAACTTCTCTTTTACTGTAACTAAGCCCTTTGCTGAATCGGTTTTAGCCATTGCTACTGAGGTCTCAAAGTCAGATTCAGCTATTGCTTCTCCATTACTCATTCCAAAGTCCGGCACAAGCCACGTCACAACCAGGAAAATATACATTACAAGTTTCCATCTTGCCGATCCCTTACACGTTGCAGTACCGCACAACAATATTTCACCAAAAATGAAGCTTTCATCACGGACAAGCATTTAAACCACCCACATTTTGTAGACATTTCCAATTTGTACCTGCCATGAGTGGCTATATGAAGAAGGATTCATAAGAACTCTAAAGCATGTGCACCATCCACAATTTGAATTAAGATGTCCACTCAAACTGAATGCGGAAAACGTTTAGGAAAAGGTTTCCAGGTGCCCTCATAACGGCAACAAGATGTGAAGCACCAAAGGAAAATGAACCATCTCAAAGTACATTAAGGCACAACCATTCCATAGCATTGAGAATTGTTCAGATCTGATGGCAGATGCTCCGAAGCCAAAGACTCCAAAAACATTGAGCAAGACTCATACTGATGCAAAGCACATTTAGTTTGGAGGGATCAATCTTCTAGGATTCGCCATCTTCTCAAAGCCTTCTCAAGTGTCTTCTAGGATTCACCATCTTCTCAAAGCCTTCTCAAGTGTCTCAACTAACAAAAAAAAATAGACCAATCTCCGAAATATTAGAATTGAATATAAATGACAGGCTCTTTTAGAAAAGCAACAGAGGTAGCTACATTTATTTAGTATCACCTGCTTCTGAACTTCTAAGATAATGCAGAGGATTTTTCAAAATTGACAACAAGAGTCGATTGTTTGACCTTGATATCTAAAGTCTGCATTGCTTTATTTGAAATGTTTCCTACGACTACCACTCTTCCACTTTCATTGCTATATATATGGCTGATTAAATAAAATATTCAAATGATTACACTATTGTTATGAGTAAGATGCTATCTGTTTTGTGGCAAGAAACAAGAAAAAAAACTGACGGCATGGTTGATTAAGCTGAGCTAGCCAGTCAATCCTTATGTATTGACAACAATAGAGGAACTTAATTTGTTTCCAATGATCAAATACAGTAGATTTCCATGCAAACATGTGCAGTATTATTGGTCAATAGTCAAAGGGTACCGGCCCGCTTAGGTTTCGATGAAATGATGACTGATGTCGTCAGACTGTAGAGAGTCATGGCTCATGGCGTTCGATCGTCCACTGCGAAGGGAAGATAAGGGTGTACTAGCTCGATGCACGACGCTTGCAAATCGCCCGACGGAGACTTGGCGTAGGGCGCGCCGCCGCCCAGCCATCGCCAAGGAGAAACGCACTGGTCGATCACTGGAGAGTGGAGAAGCCGCCATTCCAACCCTGGCAAGAAGGCAGAGATGAGCCAAGGAGGAGAGAATGGAAGGGGAAGAGGGAAGGGACAAGGAGGCGATGTTGGAGAAGATTTGTGCACCTGGTTCCTCGCCGCGGACTAGAACTCGACGTCGGCAGCTTCAGCGGTGGCGTGTGTGGCGGTAGCGGCGGCCGGCGAGCATGGAGGCTTCCGGCTTGGAGCAGACCTGGAGTAGAAACCGTGGGTAACGGGCTAGGGTTGGGAAATTGGGAACCCAATTGGAACCATGGGCTAGAAACCATTTGAGCCCAAAATAATTAACTATTCACCAAACCAAACCAAATTATTTCCTATTGTGAAACCGAATCAGCCCAAACTATATTGTGAAGTCAGCCCATATCCTCCAAACCTATACAACCCAAAACTAAAACCAACCTGGAAAACCCAATCCGCCCAAACCAACGATCAGTCACGTTTTGTTGTGATTTGGAGGAGGAGGGCCCAGTTTCGTAGGAGCACTTGCAATCCCAACGGCAATTTTGGTCCTTTCTTTAATGATATGATGATGAATGGACTACCACTCTCAGAAAATCAAATGAACTAAGACTACTATTATTTTAATGAGACCCGGGTATGCACAATACAAATGGATGGTATCAACATCTACAATTTAGTATAGCCATCATCATTCATCAAACGTTGGATCTAGAATCTCTATAAAGGAGGCTATTACTTTCCCTCTTTCTCCTCCCCGTTATGTCTTTGGCCTCTTTTTTTCTTCATGTTCCTTCATGTTTTAGCTTCTTTTCATCTATGCATAAAAATTGCTCCATTGTCTACATGGACTAAGGGGCTCGCCGAGCCCCCCCCCCCCCAATCCCATATTGGATATGTCGCCAACTATCCCTACTTAAGAGGGCAAAGGCTAGGGTACCCTCCGTGTCGGTGTTTTGGACCGGCGTCCTAATACCAACGAGTAATGTGCCGCGGCGTCCCTATGTCTTAGATGGTGATGCAAGGTGAACACAAAGGTTTATACTGGTTTGGGCCAACGCCCGACCTTTACGCCTAGTGTGCGAGATGATCGTATTCCTTGCACCGTAGTGCTTATAGTAGGGGGTACAAGCTGGTCGAGAGAGGGCCGGAGCTCCAAGTCTCGTGATGAAAGTGGGGGGGGGGGTGATTGAGCCAGGAGGCCAATATCGTGTGAAGTCAAGGCATGAAGTGCTTCGACCTCTCTCTTCCTATCTCCTGGCTCCCCCCTTTTATAGGTTCAAGGGTGAGCCATCGGTTACATATATCTCAAAGGTTGGTAGATACGTGGCGAGATGTTCTCGTGCTTGAGTCGCGTGGCCGATGTAGCGCTTTGTGCTTGTCGACGTAAAAGGGGTGCCACCCGCTCCCGATGTCTTCGTGATTGCCCGTCTTGTCCGTGAGGGGGGCGCCGTTGGCGTGAGCTTGGCCGGGGCCGGTTGTAAGTTGCCGAGGCTCACTTTTCTGTCGGGTACTTGCCGGGTGGTGGCAACGGTGTCCGGGGCTATGGTAACAAAGGTGCCGAGGGTATCGCGTCGTGGTGCAGTGATTCCGAGGCCTCTAGTGATGGGCGCTGGCGACATTGCGAGAGGTAGCGATTGAAATCGCCGTCGAAGGCGCGAATCGTGGTTAGCGATCGTCGCCGTGGCGTGGCGATCGTCACGGTGGGATGTGACCCCATCGATCGAACGAGGGCGGGAATCCTACCGTGTCGGGGGAATCGCAGGGGTCGGTGAGCATTTAATGCGCACGATCCCGCCGGCCGCGACAGTCCCGCGTCCCCAACCTGCCGAGGGGGCCGGACGAGGGGGAACCCTCGCGCGGGTCGGGATAGGCCTCCGCCCTTGGGAGGGGGTCTTTCATGAGTCGTTTGCCGTACCCCGGCCTGCCCGCAGCCCCCGGTTAACCGTGTTCGGGATGATTATACCTCGTCCGGGTTTTGGGGACAAACCTCCGGTGTGATCGAGGTGCTCGGGGTACCATTTATTTTGGTACCCGACGGTAGCCCCGAGCCATCGAGGGGATGGGTTTATCCCATCGAAGGTTCCAATCACTGGATCACAATGCCTGTGGTCTTGACGACCTCTTTGTGCGTTGGTTTCGGTGGGTGCGCTGGCGAAGCACCCGCCGTGTGGCCCCCGAGCCATCGGGAGAGTGGGAACACTCTTCCGGGGGCTTTTTGCCCGTCGAGTCGAGGGGTTATGAAAACCGCTTTCCCCGTGTGTTGGCGTCTCTTGGTGATGTCGATCCGGTGGCTCCACGCGACGTCGGTAGGGGCCTGGCCGCTGGCGGGCGGATTGGCACACGATCATTGAGGCCGGTGTTGCGTCGTTTTTCGCTTCCCGTCGGAAGGCGAACCGCCGCCGCTTTGCTATATATATCGCCGCCCATCGTCCCGTTGTGGCCCCATCACTTGCTATCGCCGGTGGCCGCTTCTCCTTCTTCCTTCGCCCTTCTTGCTTCCGTGCGATGGAGAGTGGTAGGGCTTCCGGGCGGCGGCTCGCGGCGGCCGCCCGCGCGCGCGCGCATCTCGTCTGGGGGCGCCATGTTCCTCGTCGCCGTCCGGAGTCCCCGGCCGGAGACGTTGCGGCCGCCGCCGCCGGCCCCCGCCCGATCACGAACTCCCTCTGGTGTCGCCGCTACGGGGCTCCCGCCTTGCTCGGTTGTCTTCCCTCGCCGACCCGTTCGGAGCTCCGCGAGCACTGGGGTGCGGTGTGGGAGCGGCGGGGGGCATCGATGGCGGCCATCGACGCCGGAGCGGCATTTGGAGATGATGCGCGTCTCCATTGTGAGAACGCCCGACCGCCACGCCGTCGGTAAGTCACCTTTTACTTTCTTCGCCGCCTATCGACCGATGCTTTCTTGCTTTAACGTCTTCATCTGTTGCAGCCCGCACCGTGGCGGGCAGTAGCAGGGGCGGGCCGATGGCGCCGTGGCTCTCCGTTGCCTTCACCTTGGTGCGGTGACGGGGATCGCGATGTCGAGTCTTGACGGCGTCGATCATATGGGGGTGACAGAGTTCTATCACGGCGAGACCTTGGTGTCATACACGGACGTCATCCACCACTACTCCGTGGGTCCCGACACCGTGGTTGCGTCGGCCGACGTTGACGCCATCATCGCCGAGGAGACAGAGGTGGCGGCGGCGGCGGCCGGGCGCCACATGAGGGGCAGGTGCTCTTACGGAGGTGGAAGCCTGCGCCTCGTTCCCCTGTTTGCTAGGATGTAATCTGTTATGCATGCATGTGTACGTGTGATAACCTTAATGGAATGAAAAAAGTTTTATCCTTGTATCTGGCAAGCCTTGGCCACCCTTACTTTGTCCATTCTTACCGACGTTGGCTGAAGACGTATCGTTTTGGATTACGGTTCTGTCGGGTGCGCGGGCGAAGCGCACCCGCGGTGTAGCTCCCGAGGCCTCGGGAAGTGTTTTACTTCCCCGAGGGCTTTATTCACTTAGTTTGCTCTGTTGATTCCCCGCGGGAACGTAGTGGGTCGCGGGCTGGTTAGCCCCCGAGCCCTTACTCGTGCACGGGAAACGATCGGGGTATCCGCGTCTTTTGTTTCGCCCCTCGGACTATCTCTCCGCTGAGAAGTAGGGTGTGGTTGTGATAGACTACCCTCGCCGAGCGAGGCTATCATGACTTCGGTGAGTCTGTTATCGGGTGAGTTCGAGTGGAGGTCCATGCCCCATTCGATAGGGGTTGGCACGCTGCCCGGGGCATGCTCCAAAGTGTGCCGCTTTGGTTTGTCGAGGGGTCTTCAGATCCATTCGTTAAGATCCGAGGGCTCGGTGCCTCCCTCGTCGGGATCCCACACAAGACTGCCTAGCTAGCCTCGAACGCCGTGAGGGTGTCCCGATCATCCGATAGCTCGGGCGTGGCCATGTAACGGGCACACCCATCGATGCCCTTGACTTGTTAGATCCCGAGGCGGTAGCCGAAACCCCCGAGGGCCTAGCCTTAAGGCCATGTAACGGGCACACCCATCAAAGCTTTGAACCTACGGACCGTAGTGGGCCTCGGGGCCCTTACCCCGCCGAGGGGTGAGGCCTCGGCGGATACATTACCCGCCGCTGCGAGGGGTGTCTCTAGGAATCTTCTTCGTCCGTTGGCTCGCGCGCGAGAGAGAGAGAGAGAGAGAGAGAGAATCCGCATGTCTTTTGAGGTAATATAATAATTACGGATCTCAGAATCGATAAGACGAGGCGACGGGCGGGTGCGGCTTACCGTGGAACCGTCGACAAAAATCCTCACAACGGATCTCTTGCATTTAATGCGGCTGACGCGGTTATCATTCCGTTGCCCTCGCTCCTCCTTCCCTTATAAGTTGGGGGCCGCGGCCCGGCACAGTTACTTTTTCCCTTCCTCTGCTCCTCCTTCCTCTGCCTCCGCCGCCGCCATATTAGATCTGCCTGAGAGAGAGAAGAAAGAAAGAAGAAGAGAAGAGTAGGAAGGAGAGGAAGCGTTCTTGCCACCGCCGGCTCGAGCTCCCCGTCCTTCTCATCCATGGCTCCGCCAATCCGCGTGATCGCGCCCGACGAGTGGCCGGAGTCCCGGTGATGGAGGCGGACCTGCCGGGCGTTGGTGGAGCAGGGGCTGCTACGCCCGTCTCGAATCCCGACCGCCCCCAGTGGGTGGTGCCACCGCCGAGCACCGCGAGACCCACCCCGGGGGGTATGTCGTGAGCTTCCCCGGGCACCACCGACGCTGTTTTGGGATGCCGCTGCTTGACGGTAACCAACTACATATCAAACACCGTCAACATACACCAAAACCACTTAGAGATAGGGCTTTTTAACTAACAAATTCCATAGTTTTGGTGTATATTTGGTTCTTGCAGGTACAAGACAAGACATGTGCACTTTGGGCCAAAAATACAAGGAAAAAAGAATAAAAATACAATAAATAGAAAAAGCCCACAAGTGACAAATGGCAAGACCAATCCAACTTACCTCGGCCAAAGCCACAAACTTAGGCTCTCCACGCCCAAACCAGGCCCAAGACAACGAAACACGATGACACGTCAAAGCCGGGCGGTTTGGGGCCGACCAGGTGCGCCCCGCACCCTCCTAATGACAGTGGGACCGGGCCTGTGCGCGGCGGTACATTAACTCCAAAGAACGTCGGTGGCGCCGTGGACCAGGTTCGTTGAACCCGCAAACCGACCATTCTTGGTCGGTTTGGACATTATGGTGGTGGTGGCTATTTTCCAAGGACCCCCTCTACTCAAGCTATAAAAGGAAGGCTCCTACACCTCTCTCAACAACCATTCCAAGGAGAATTCAGCACATTTGAGCAAGAGGAGTAGCTTAGCCTTCTTCCTACCTTGTAAATTCTAGAGAGTGAGAGAGGAAAAGCTAGAAGGAAATTTGGCTCCTTCTACTCGGAGTTGCGGAGTAGCCCGGTGATCCGCAGCTTCCTAGGGAGGTCGGAGTGCCGGACTTGTCGGCACCACGACGCTTGTACCTCTACGGGCTTCTTACAATTTGGTGAGCAAGCTTGTGTTCATCTCTTGGCTTATTGTCTTTCCGATTACATTATCTTAACTTGTTATAGTCTTACGGGATCGGTAGATTGTCTCGCTTGAGCGTTAGTTCTTGGTGAAGGAACTCTTTGACCGGGAACCTTGGCCAACATCAAGAACTGTGACCAATAGTGCAAACGTGGTGTTTGGGCTAGCGTTCACCTACCTTTTGCGAAGCAACCCACGGTCGTGGGAGGGTAGGCGGGGGTTGTGACAGCCTTTTGTCCGCCCCTTGTAATCCCTCCACGCTCGGGTGTGACGTGAGCTAATTGCGGACTACCCTTGGGCGCAGGGCCGGTGCCCGGCAAGGAGATAACAACGCGAGAAATCACTGATCGGAAATCTAAGCCCATAGGGAGACCTCATTACTCGTAGAACCTAACCTTGCCTTTGGGTAAACACAGTCCGTAGCCCTCAAGCACGCAACCGTCCTTGCGACTATACGATACCCTCAAGGATCACCGGTGAAGTGCTACAACGGTATTTCCGCGCGCTATTGACTTTGCTGCTTTCGCTAAGAAACACCAACACCGCCGAGCTCGCTCATGCGTGCCTTGGCGCACTACTACCAGTGGAGCTCCACAATATCCCCCAAACTCCATTGCCCAAGCGGGCGATCTTCGCCGCCGTCTGCGAGGGTTACCGGGATCCCGGTTCATTGGGATCTCTCGGAGGTGCCTCTTCAAGGCGGAGTTGTCGACGGTGTCGGTGGAGAAGGCGGGATTCACCGGGCGGCGCGTCTTGGCGGATGTGTCCTCTAGGTGCGCGACCCGGCTTATATATAACGGCGAAGTTGAAGACAACCAACCGGGTGGCACCCGAAGTGGTTCTACTCGCGCAACGACGCCCCCCGCCTTCCTCCTTGCCCGGCAAGGTCTTGTATGTCCGCGGACCACCGGTCGAGGCCCTTCGCACGGCGTGATCGCGGGGCTCGAGCCGTTGTCGCGACCACGCAAACGCTCCATGGAGAGATGGTCCACGTGAGGCGGGACGGCCGAGGTCGTTGCCGCCGCTTCCATCGCGGGGTCCTGCCCCTGATGGAGCGGACGCCGCGCCTTGACGAGATGCATCCCGACTCCTGGTGGAGGGGTCGGATGTCGCCGGACGCCCTCAGGTGGGCGACCTCCTCTCCCCGAAAGTGAAGGGGTGACGGCACGGATGCCGACGTCATGGACCCATTCTCCACCTGCGATCGTCCCCTTGAGGGCATCGTCGAGTTGGTATGGTGAACCTTGTCATTTCCTTTGTGGCTAATTTTTGTGATTGCCCGGCATTGATCGATGCTTAACCGCGAGGGCTCCGGAGATCCCCGCCGCTGCCTGCGCCCCGGAGGGCGAGGGCGGCGGCGGCTGGGTGCGGCTGGCCCGGCGGGTGACCTACCGTTTCCGACGTCCATGATCAGCACGCCTTTATCGCCGGGGCCTCTTCATCACGGCCTCTTCACCGGGGTTCCCGAGGGCGAGCGCCGTCGTCGAGGAGGGGCACCCCCGGGGAGGGCCTCGCTAGAACCTTGGGCGTCGCCCGCGGGTACGCCTCTCGGTCGAGACGGCAACGGACTTCATCCTCTTCCTCCGGGCATTGGTCGGGCATGTCCCCTGGAGTCTCGGCATCCTCCGGGGAGATGAGGTTGTCCCTTCGCCGGTCCAGTGCGTGTAATCATGTCCGCCTCCCGGTCCTGCGTGGTGTCTTTCTTTCACCGAGGCATTTCGAGCTTTTTAAGCAAAAGGGCCGCGGAGGGCGAGCCCCGCCGCCCCTACCAAGGCGCTCGGGGTGTCGGCGCAGGCCCTCGGGCAGGACGATAAGCCGGGAGGCCCGGATGCGAAACCTTCGTGCTGCAATGGCACAAAACGCGGCGGGCCGAGGTGGGGGCAAGATGCCCCTATTACCCCTCGGCGCCATTGTCGACGGCGCCGCCACCTTCTCCCTCACGTTATCCGACGGTGCGGTCGCCCTCCCCTCAGATCGCCAGGCGCCCTAGGACCCGCGCCGCCGCCGACGCGGCTCATGAAGAACAGCCAGTGTTGTTGGGGGGCAACCCTATGACAAAGTGACTCGTGACGAGGCCAACGTCGTGATCACCCCCCAGCCTCAGGTGGGTGACGCTCCTTCCCTTGATGATCTATGGGCGGCGGTGGACACGGCTTCAAATTAACAGAACCTCCTAAATTACAGGGGCCCACATGCACTTATCATTGTCATTAAGACCTCTCGATCATTATGCACGAGTTCCCAATAATCTAGAAAGTGCTATTAATCTTCCGAACAGATCTCATTAACCCGATCACTCCAAAGATTACAACACTTTATTCAAAATACATCGAGTAAACGGCGGAAGGATTACATAACCATAAGTTTACAAACCATTTGTTCAAATACGCAAACTTAAATATCATTATTACAAGCCTGAGATTATTGGAGTAACATTATACATATAATACACGACAACCCCGTCCGAGGGTTCAACTCTACTCGTCATCATCCTCCCCGGTACACCGTCATGCAAAGAGGGACCAAAACAAGCCCGCTCATGACCTCGCCTCCTCGCAACAAGGGTCAAAGAACCCCGAGTAATGAAGTACTCAACAAGACTTACCCGACTAAAGAAAAGAGGAGAAGACTCAAGAATGCTGGTCTTAGGAGTCAAGGTAAGGCTTTAGCAAGAATCAAGAACTCTTTTTGCGAAAAAGCTTACTATAAGTGAATCCTTACTTTCAATATTTTTAATTCAGATTAGTAGCTCATATACTCTAGATTATTCTATTCTAGAGCAAACATATTTTTCTTATACCAACTCTCTTTCCTCAAAAAACATATTTCATCATTTACTACGATGAATGGGCGTAAGAACGGGTCTCCATAACCGAAGCAACGGCGATTCATGAACCGATTATACCCAAATTGGGGATCCCTAACCACACGACATATGTAGCACTTAAGCTTGCATATATCAACCCTCACTCAGTTCGTCCAAAACAGATCATCGCCACCCGAGCACAAGATTCCACCTCCCTACCCCGTCCTAATGACGGTTTGACCAAAAGGGTGGGTACATGCTACTCCCGCCATCTCCACTCCCAAAGGCGCGGTTGTCCGTTCCCGATTTGGCACACCCCCGAGATCGGGCTTACCGGGGCATGTGGCCGCTAGTGTCGTCGACCGGGTGATCGCAATGACGTGCCATTGACCCAAACGGCCTCGGGCGCAACATGCGCTCAAAAAGTCCCGAACTTAACAATCCAAACAACGGGCCGGTCCTTAAACGACCAACACGGGACAAGCACAGCTAGGTATCCCGCCGGCTTTCAACCTACGTCCCGTCCGATCTCAAATTCATCACTACATCTCTTTCTTTTTCCCTAAAACAGTACCATCTTCTCAAATAAAACATTTTGATGAAAAAGCTTAACTAATTAAGCGGGGCTAAGCATCACTAAGCATTTTCGAAATGAAACAGGTTATCAAGGATGGTATTGAAATAAACAAGGATGGGAATGCAAAGAATTAGGTTATCACTCAACTCCTAATTACTTAATGCAACATAGCATAGACATAAGTGATATAAAACTTTTAAAACATCAAGGAAGGGTTTAAATGCACCGGGCTTGCCTTCGTTGACGGAATAAACTATCTCTTGAGAAACCCGAGAAATCTGAACCCGCCCTTTGGATAAAGAACCTCCTCGAGAGACGGCTCGGACTTGACACTCTCGATCTCGTTCACTACACGAAACAATGTATGCCTCAAAATGATGCCATATATTTAAATATGATGCTTGTAGGTGCATGAAATGATGAATACTTGAGTACAACTTTCCTTCACGATAAAGTTGCAAACCCAACAAAACCAACTTGTTGAACTATTCTACAAGATATCATCACCATTGCCTAAGGAGTTCTCAAGGACCACTTGATTGTGATATGATCCAAGATTCACAAAATAACCCAAAAGTCACACAAAAACTTAAATTATTTGATACTAAACAAATTATAAACCACATGAAATAATAGAGCATGAAATAATAAATATTTGAACTTTCTTTAAACAAGCTCAAAATTTTTGTACAGGTAGATCATGTCATGAAACAGTGTCAAAATAATTTTCATGATTTTTGGATAAATAGAATAATTATTAAAAATCAAGGAAGATGCATTTTTCAATTAAAATTTGTATTTTTAAATCATGCAAGAACTACTCAAAACCTAAGTTTCAAAATTTTCATGAGTAGATATACTCCTAAGAAGGTTCTACAAAAATTTTCAGAATTTTTGAACAAGTATATAAATTTATACAAAAAAATCACAAAGTTTAGCACTATTCATCATAAATGAAATTGAATAAAACACTTTTAAAACAAAACCCGCCTTCGGGCTTAAATCAGCCCATTACCACACGCGGCCCAAGATCGAATGCGGTAGCCTCTCTTTGCTACATAGAGACCGGCCCGTCGGCCCGATCCGCGCTGACATGGCGACGGCGCCGGCGCTAGCGGCGACCTCACCGGGCGACGCGACTTGCCCCTCTTGACTCCCCCTGATATCCGCACCTCGACACTCCAAACCCACAGCCTAGGGCACGAGGCACCCTTGCCGACGGCCATGCCGGCCGGGCGGGCGCGCCGGATGGCGTGGCTCACCGGGAGCCTTCTCCGACGAATGAGGGCACCCGGCGAGTCCGGCACAATCGGGCGGGACCCGAGCCCTCGTCTAATCGAACCTAAACGGCTCCTACATCGGTGCGGCTACGCGCGCGGGCGGAGCGGCAACGCGGAGCTCACCGGCGTCCCGGCGTTTCGCGCCTGCGGCGCTTTGAAACGAAAAAATGATTGGCACGAGCATGGGCGGGAGCTCACCACGCGATGGCGGGCGCACGGTGGTTTGGGCGAGTCGGGCGGAGATGGTCCGACGACGGTGATGGCGGGCGGGCGGCGGCGAAAGCGAGGGTAACGGTGGCGTTCGACACGACGGAGTGTCGGTGACAAAAAGAGCGAGCGACGAGCATCGTGGCGACGAGGCGACGCTAGACAAGAAGATGGTTTAGCACGAGGCTCACCGAGACGACACTGGGCGACGGCGAGGTCACGCTACGGGCGGCGCTGGATGCCGCGCCGTGGAGAAGACGGCGGCATGCGCGGTGACTCCGACCACGAAACAAAGACGCGGGCTAGCTCACCGGACACGCAACAAAAATTGCGATTCAAAAGGCGAGAGTTGATCGGGTGGATTGGGGCTCGACGACGGTGTACGACGGCGGCGAATGGAGGTCGACGGCGGCGGTTGAAAGAGGAAGAAAAGACGACGACGGCGTCGGGCGCCGCTTATAGGGCAATGGAGGGATGGACGGGTGGAGGGAGACATCGCGAAGGCGGGCGTGGCCTAAGCAACGCCGCGAGGATGGCCGAAGCCGCGAGATCGGCCACGGCGGCGGTCCGGCGACCGCCGGCCGGAGGGAAAAAACAGAATCCCCATTCCAATGTAGAAGCGCTTTAACCCTAACTTTCTGAAATTTGCCAAATTCTCCCAAAATTTGAACTGAACTTGAAAAACTCCAAAAAGTGACTTAGCCTAATTTTTTCAAGATCTACAATTTTTACAATTGGAAGATTTTCAAATTCGGCCTCTAAATATGACTTTTGAAATGGGGTCAAAAGGGGCAAATTTGAATTCAAAATTACTTTCAAATTTATTCAAAAACTTTGTACACCTCTTTTGTACATCAAAACAAGATCTACAACTTGGCTTTTGGAAATTTTTGCAAATTTTGCTTAGATTTTGAATTATGAAAAAGGGGGTAAAAGAGAGAATGGAATTAGGGTTTTCGGTTCAATTCAAACTTGAATTTGATTCAAATTTCAGATTCCCAACCTATACTATCAAACCATCATCCAACAACACACTTAGGATCAAAAACATAAATTTAAAATTTAATCACTCTAAAAATTCTTAAGCTCAAACAATTCTATAAAATATAAACTTATTTTAATTTGATGCATTTCAAATTTTTCTAATCATGCATGCTTTGCGATGATCATGATGACATGGCAAAATTTTATTTGATTAACACCGGGGGTGTTACATCGGCGTCGTGGGCGAAGAGCTCCCTCCACGACAGGCGCCGCCTTTGCGGAGCGAGAGGAGGAGGAGGAGGCCATGAATCCCGTCTTCCCCGAGGACCCCGCCCCTCGGGACAAGGGAAAGGCGGCCGTCAACGAAGCTTGAGGCATCGGGCGTGCCTTCTTCCTCGGGTGGCGAGGCTAGCAAAGCCCTCGTCGCCTTGAGGCATCCAAGTTTGTCCTATAGTATATTTGTGTTTTGCTAAGAGACTAGCAAAAGGTAAGCTTGGGGAGCTTGTTGATGGTAGTTATCGTCAACTTTTTACCATGAAATGATAGATCATTTGAGAACAAGAACAATAGAAGATAGGGTTTATACTAATAATTTCCACAAGTTTTGTGTACACTTTCGTTTTGGGTGAACTCGGAAAATACGAGAATATCAAAGAGAAAAAGAGAAGAAATAGAGAAAACAAGAAAAGGACCAAATCGGGCGATTAGTATAAATTCCAAGGGTCTAAAGGACAAAAGAAGATAGCTTACGAAAGGTCAGGGCCCACATGTCGGGATGTGGGGCCGGGCGGCACCAAGAGTGAGGCCGCGTGGCACCCCCCTGTGGAGCCACGTGTCCTGCTTCTGGAACCTTCCTACAACCGACCTCTGGAGTAGATCTACACCGTCCAATCAAGTCGGTTTGATCCAAGGGCTGAGATTCATCCTATGGGGCTATAAAAGCAAGGCGCGACCTCACCCCCGAAACCTTAATTCAGTATTGATAATTTAGTTGAGAGTCTCGAATTCTAGAGATCAAGTCCGAGCCATAAACCCTAGTTCTTTGAGTAGTTCTAGTTTTAGAAAGATTAGCTACATAGTAGTAGATTAGAAGGAGATCAAGTCTAGGAAGACTTGAACTTCGTCTTCTCGTCCGGTGTTTCATAGGTACATTATTATATCTTTTGATATATTTATTACTCAAGTTCATCTATGACATTGTTCTTTATCTTTATTATATTATCTATTGCATTGTTTATTGTTTGCTTTAATATGTCTAGTAGAGTTAGTTATTTATTATGGATTGCATGCTTAGGATTGTATAGCCCTCATCTTGTAACGTGCAAGATAGGTGTTATAACTTATGTAAGCGTGGTGCTTATATTTGTTATATATCGCAAATGCCCGCTATATGTCGAGTCGTGGGGTAGATCGTAGGGGTTACAGCCCCCTATTGAGTCCTCTGTAATCCTCCTCCGGTATATAGTGAATCGGTAGGTCGGTGTGTCGCGAAGAAGGTGAAGATCTCATTATTGAATCCTTCCTAGTTGACGACCCTTGAGTATGGTATGAAGTAGTAGTTATTAACGATGATAGCTAGATGTTTGCACTAATTAGAGTTTAGCTATAGCATGTGATGATAGTTACTCATTAGTAAGTTTTCCTTATATTACCCATGTTAGTCCTTAGACTAGAATACTCGTTGAATCTTATTATTTCATGATGGCTTGATCCCTGCATTTATCATTTATCTTTATTAGCATTTATCATATATATATCTTTATCATTATCTATTATTTTATGTGACATTAACCCTCTTTG
This sequence comes from Hyparrhenia diplandra, assembly GCA_015847255.1. Taxonomy (NCBI): domain Eukaryota; kingdom Viridiplantae; phylum Streptophyta; class Magnoliopsida; order Poales; family Poaceae; genus Hyparrhenia; species Hyparrhenia diplandra. Next base: position 2,739 of record JADLZK010011921.1, on the reverse strand, counting down.
TTGAGTAGAAGCATTATTATTATTGGTTATAGCTATTCCATACATAAGGACATTATTAGTACTACGATATTTAGTTATAGATGCCTTCCTTGTGGATTCGATACTCTAGGATACTCTTAGAGAAAATGCTACAATGGTATTTATTATTCTGTCCGCTTGCAGCCTTGATCTATATTCTTTATCTTACCTTACTTTACGCCTAGTCGTGTTATTTCATGCCATGATATACTCTCTAGTTGCACGGATAGACCCGACAACCTATCTTACTAGAAGTATGGGTTCTCTTTGACTAGTTTTATAGTGGCTTAGTAATTCCTATAATACCAAAGACTTTGCTTTTGGGGTCATTGCTTTTATAGTGTTTGTCATCTTTGGCGCCGTTGCTATATTAGTGATGTTGTTAAGCGGTGTCAACACAGGGGGTTGGTTCTAATTGGATTAGGGGACGAAGCCCCCGAGTAGTCTATCAATCTTTTCGAGAATGTAGGAACTTTTTATTGCTGATTCGACCAGTATGTGAAAGTGCTTAGAACATTCTAGGGGTAAAGCGACGTAGTCGTTCTATGTTCCAAGCGTTGTCGTAGACCTCGCCCTTGTTGTTGGCCGGTTTATATGTCGTTTATCAACAAACCATTATCATAATCACATGTCCACATCACGGGGCCTTGGTCGCCCCGAGTCAAGTAGTGTAAATGTGCTTACAATAGCTCACAAGTTTAGAGGGTCTTGGTCAGCAGGCCAAGACATCGAAAGTAGCTCACATGTTCAGATCTCTCACAACATCAACAACAAACTACAGTAGTCTCTTGATAAGTTGTGGGGTATTTTGGTGCTTAAACAACCTAGCCTTTTGCAATGGAAAATCATCCCGATTTTGACGGTACCTCATCTATGATGAATTTGGCCACTCCTCTTGCAAAGGTCTTTGCAATCTCCGACAGTGATTTTATATTGTTGGACTTGAGTTTCTTGCGTTGTCATTCGAAAAAATATATGAATCAAGAGATCGGTTTATTGAATTATTCAAAAAAAAAACAAATGAATTGGGGAGTATACACATACGCTTTCGTCTTTGTTGATTCGTTTGCCCATTCGGAGGAATTTAAACATCGCCAACATAGCATAGAAACCGCGATCGATCGTTCGCACGGTGGGTGATCTAACCGAGGCACAATATTTTCCCCATTTTTTCAACCTTGAATGGGACAAATGAAAGCCCGAGTTTTGCTTGACGGACACCGAGCCACATTAAAAAGAGTGAAAAGGGAAAAAATTAGAATGCACTATGATGATATCATGTTCAGATTAGTGGTCTAAATACCTAACAAAAGGGCCTATATAGAGAGAGTTGAGCTTATCTTGTGGGTTAAAAAAGTAGTAGTAGTAGAATCTAGTTAGAATTCAATTGTACCAGTCTCATAAGCATCAAATGTATAATCGTGGGTTAGAAAAGTAGTTGTAGTAGAATCTAGTTACAATACAACTGTATCAGTCTCACAAGCATCAAATATATACTTGTGGGTTAGAAAATAGTGAGCAACTAACTTGCATCACACATGTGATGTCAAAATTAATAGGTTATTAGGGTCACTTACGCTCGAAGAACTTTACTAGTGGATCCAAAGAGAAAGTGGTTTATCCTTCGAGTCCCACACCAAGATTTCATTGCATCTAAGATTGACAACAATGAAGACAAAATGGTGGCTGCAATCACAAATTCCTAATTATCGAATCATCTTAATGAGAAAGATGCGTATATATGAATTAAAAAGCGGTGAACACATACTTTTCGAGCTGTGGGCTAGTAAGATTTCGTTTTTCCCGAGGAACACAAATTCATCAATAACATCCATCAAAGTTTGCTTCGGATGTTCCCGGTCTTCTCCGTTTAGTCCTCGACGCTTTGTTTTGAGAGAGTTTGGTGGGTTCGAAGAAGCCATACTTTGTGAATAAGTTGATGGCTTCACAACATTGTGAGAGATACCTGCATAAAATCATGGGTAATGCTCAAAACTGAACAATTTGTGACTGGATAGTAGTTAATTGCATTGCCGTGCGATTCGGTACTTACATCGCCCACGGCGTCAAGATTTGTGTATCGAGGGCGCGTTGTTGGTATAAACTGGAACAAGACCTCCCATCCAACAAATATCTTCTGTTCTTCTTGATAATGAAAAACGGACTTTGCGAGGAGACGATAACCCTGAATTCCATCCAAAATTGGATCCCTTGTTTCAACTAGGTAATAGTCATGCAATTTACGCATGGTCAGGGGTCAAGTTCATCACCGACTCTTCCTCAATGTTGATATTTCTAACACGATCCAAATTAGGAAGGCGAAAAGAAATATATATGGGATATCTATCTAATCATGTTAGCTTGGATATGGGATTAACCTCATGATCCAACAAAGCGAAGTTAGGCGGTGTTAGTAGTGGGATGTAAACTTAGCATCATTATCCTTAGTGGAGTTAATCTCACCGGGATATGTACTCAAGGTATACCACTCATTTCTAGGCATTACCTATACACTAGTCGTCACCCTAGCAATAACGCTCAAAGAAATCTTTGGCATGGTATTTGTTGATAGGCCTTGATAAAAAGAATGAACATGATATGCGCAAGCGCCGCAGATAGAAATACCATCGTAGCACTTCACGCGGAGTAATCCGTATCGTATTTATATTTTACCACGGGGAAGGTAAGTCTATGGAAAGTAGAGAAAAAAGGATATCTAAT